>SKCR01006090.1:0-88865 GCA_019454045.1 Zanthoxylum bungeanum | reverse complement strand
AACCACCCAAATTTTAGTTGGAAATATGAGTCTCAACAGCCCACTCAAACATCACAGCCTAGAAGTTACAGTGCCCCACAGTATCACACACCTACCATTCCTAGAAATTCTTTAGAGGGCACTGTGCATTTATAGAGGCCCATAGTAAAACCAATCAAAGGTTTGAGTCATTGATAGCTCAGGTTGTTGAAGACAATAAGGAGATTAAGAGTCAAGTCTCTAAGTTGACTAATGTCCTGAGTGTGCAAGAACAATGAAAGTTTCCATCTCAAGCCCAACCAAATCCACAAGGGCAACACATGACACAGACTGATCATGAGGCATCCAACGTAAAAAGTGTTAATGCCATAATCACTAGAAATGGTAAGGAGGTAGGTTTGCATGACACCTCCAACATTATAGGTGACCCCAAAGATAGTAGTACAAATACTCCTCATGAAGAACAAGTGCTATATATCCCAGTCAGAGTACATTTCCCTCAAGCTCTTAGGCCTACTGCAAAAGCTACAGACCCTAATGGTGAGATCCTATAACATCTAAAGCAAGTAACAATTAACCTTCCTCTGTTACATGTGATCAAATAGATTCCCACATATGTGAAGGTTTTGAAAGATTTATGCACCATGAAAAGAAAGCATCATGTGAAGAAGATTGTATTCTTAACCGAACAAGCAAGTGCAGTGATTGACCAGAGGGCTCCACCAAAATACAAAGACCCAGATTGCCCCACTATTACTTGCCACATTGGCACACATGAGTTTGGTCAAGCTTTATTAGATTTAGGTGCTAGTGTTAATCTCATGCCATATTCTATCTATATGCACCTAGGAATTGGAGAGATAAAACCTACATCTGTGGTTTTAGCTGATCACTCTATCAGAACACCGTGAGGAGTAGTTGAGGATATTTTACTTCAAATTGATAAATTCTACTACCCTGTTGATTTCTTAATTTTAGACACTCAGTCTGTTGTTAACACTGAGACAAAAATTCCATTTATCTCAGGTAGACCTTTTCTTGCTACAGTTAATGCCCTTATCAATTGCAGGAACGGTCTCATGAAGATATCATTTGGAAATATGACACTAAAGGTGAATATCTTTTATGTTGAGAAACAAACATGGAATGATGACGAGTACCATTACACATACCTGATAGACACGGTCTTCCCGGAGACAGGCTCTACATAACATGAATCTAACCCTCCCGAACTGGAACTGATTCCAAAGAACCAAAAAAAGAGGAAAAGCCTAAAATCTCAGCCATCAGTAGACCCTGGGGGATCGATGGATACAATGCCACGGTCAGACAAAAATTCATTTTCATGTCTTAATCACCAGTGGATAACGAAGAAGAAAGAACATGGAACTATTTGGTCCGCTACATGGAAGCCACCATGACAAATTGGGTGGTTGCGTATGGCTTAAGATGTTAAACTTAGTGCTAGCGAGGAGGAAACCCTTGCATCTGCATTTATTTATTTATTATTTTATTTTATTTGTTTTATTTTCTTTACTTTAGTTTTATTTTATTATGTGCTAATTACATGTTTATTATTTGCATGAGCATTTATACAGGTGTTAGCACAACCTACACAACCCGCACAACTAAAGTCTCACCAGTAGAAGCCTGATCAACTCCATGCCTGGTAGTGTTGTTCCTCATTCCTTTTTCTTTATATTTATCTTACATTGAGGACAATGCAAGTTTTAAGTGTGGGGGTGTATGGATATAGTGATAAATACCTGTTATAAAAAAAATATTTTAGTTTTTAGTCCTTAATAGTAAAACATATGTCTGATGATGAGTATTGGTTGCTTTAGGATAAGGTCTTAGAAATGATAAGTTCTTTAATGTATTTTTATCTGATGCCTTAAGTAGTTGATCTAGGTTAGACTCGTAAGCACTTAACTATATGTTTTTAGCAGTGAAAACCTATGTAGTTGGCAAAGTGATCAGTTGAAGATATTGTATGTCAATGAATGACCGTTTGCTTAGATGTCTATCTTGATTTACTAGTGTTATGATATATGGTATGGTTCAAAATAAAAAGAGAAAGTCTCTAAAGAAAGAAAGTAAACCACTTATAATCGATAAGCGTGAAGCTACCCATGGGGGATTGTTAGGACCATCATGAGGAGAAATACTACCTTAAATGGTAGGTTTGTTGAAAAAGAAAAAGAAAAAAGTTCAAGAAAAGAAAAAAAAAAGAAAATAAGAGAAAAGAAAAAAATCATACCATATTGAGCACAGAAAGGCATATACAGAGCATAGTTAAGATATCTAGGTTTGTTTCACCCATCAGATCCCAATTTCTAAATAAAATCATTGAGTTGTCTTACCTAGGAGTCGAGTTGTGAATGAACTTTTACACACTGTGAGTCTGACTTAGATGATTTATTCAAGAACTTGGATTTGAGTTGCATTGACTACTTTGAATATTCTCTGATTCCATTACTATGCATTCGTTGAGGACGATAATATGTGTAACTATTGGGACTATTTTCATTTTGTTATTTTTTCTTGATTGCATATGTTTTGAATGACGTTTGTGGGTGTCGTCGCTGTAAGCCCTCATGAGACTATAACTCGTCCATTAGGGCCACCTAGGGATTTAAAGGCTTATTACATATGCTAAATGCAATCGTGATCCCTATCAAAGTGGCTTAGAAAGTTTTTATTTATTTATTTTTAATTTAGTTTAGTTCTTATTTTCTTTTTGCGCTTGAATTGCTAGGGACTAGCAATAAGCTGGTTGAGGGTTGAGATAAGTGCATGAAAATGTACTTTGAACATCACTTATTCGGCTTTGTTATCAAGTATTTGATCTTAATTATAGTTTATTTTATTTCTTATTATTTGGAATCAATGGAACATGGAGATTGGAGCAATTACACAAGTTTCGGGACCTTATGGACGCATCGGAAGAACGCAGAAAGAGCCGCAAAAAAAAAAGCGGCAAACACCAAAAATTCCAGCAGGCATCGCGGTGCCCACTTTTTGGCCCCGCAACGCCTCATCAATATTGCCCATACAGCCCTAGAAGACCCCGGAAACTTAATTTAGTCGCATTTGATGCGCACAATGATTTTGGGACTTCCCTATATAAACCCAAGTTGGTCTAAAACCCTAGAGAGGAGAAAAACATAGAGAAAACACACAACAAAGAGTTAGAAACACATATTTGAGAGAGAAGAACGAGGAAGCTTCATGCCAGACAGGATGCTCCTCCGATCTATTCAGGCTATGTCTCTCTTCTATATGGAGAACTAATCTCCTAGGCAAAACTAAGGATGAACTCTTATAATTAAGTTCTTTTATTTATGTTTTTTATTCTTGGATGCTTTTTAACATTTAATACAATTGATGTTTCATTGTTCTCTATTATTTTTTGATTTGTAATCCAGAGATTGTGTTTTACCAACTTGCATATAGAAATAGTCATGTTTCTTCTATATGTGATTGGGGAACCCAGATGTGACTGGTAATGTTGTTTTATGAGTTGATCTTCTGCTGCAGTATTGCCTGAGGGTATATTGTCGACATTAGATAGGTCATAACGATAACATTGTGTGTTGTTAACATAGAGAAAATAAATCATCGATTACCTTAGAATTTAATAAGTTTGGAATTGAATATCTTCTGATTATTGGTTTGGGATGTGAAACCTTCAATTGAGTAATACAATGAATCAACAGCTGAATATAGGAATTTGATGCAAGAGGGATTCCCGACGCTTTGCTGTTTCTCTCTATTGATAACTTTTAAGTGCTTTTTATAATCTTTGATTTACATTACCAATTCAATTCATCTCTTTTCATTAAGTTATTGTTAACGATTTGTTTAATTAAATTTTTTCCTTGTAACCATCTCTCTAAGGAATCGACACCCCAACTATACTATGATAACCGCAAGTACTTTTTGGGCGTAATCAGCCACCATGCATAAGGAATTTATGTAGTACGCCGACTACGTGAACTATATTGTTTCTAGAAAATAGCCAAAGGAAGAAGTTCTTCAGTGAAGTAAAACATTATATTGGGATAAGCCATACTTGTTCAAGACATGTGTCAATCAGTTGTTGCGGTGATATATACCCGAAGAGGAGGTTGACAACGTCCTCCAGCACTGTAATTCCTCTACATATGGCGGCCACTTTGACGGAGATAAGACCGCAGCCAAAGTGCTGTAATCAGGTTTGTTTTGGCCAACTATGTTTAAGGATGCTCACATATTTATCCTTCAATGTGAGAGGTGCCAAAGGATTGGAAATATCTCTAAAAGATAAGAAGGACCACTCAAGTGTATCCTAGAGGTCGGACTATTGATGTGTGGGGGATCGAATTTATGGGGCCATTTGTTCCATCACATGACAATCTTTATATCTTGGTTGCAGTGGACTATGTTTCCAAGTGGTGGAAGCAACAGCGCTGCCATCAAATAACTCCAAAGTGGTATTGGAGTTCTTCAAGAAAAATATCTTCACCTACTTTAGGACCCCTTAAATAATCATTAGTGATGGTGGCGCGTATTTCTGCAACAAGTACTTTGATGCACTCCTCGCTAAATATGAAGTTACTCATAAGCTTTCCACTGCTCACCACTTGCAGAAAAATGGCCAGGTCGAACTATCCAATAAAGAAATCAAAAGAAACCTAGAGCGCTTTATTAGTTCAATAAGGAATGATTTGTCCAGAAAATTAGATGATGCATTATGGGCCTATCAGACAGCTTATAAGACACCCTTTGGAATGTGACCATATCGACTGGTGTTCGAAAAGGCATTCCATTTGCCTGTGAAACTCGAGCATAAAGCATACTAGGCCTTGACAAAGTCAAACTATAAGTTACAAGCAGCAGGGGAGAAACAGCTGCTCCAATTGATGAACTAGATGAATTTCCCCTAAATGTCTATGAAAATGCCAAATTATATAAGGAAAAACCAATAAGTGGCATGATCAGAAAATAATGCTCAGAAATCTCAAACCAGAGCAGCAGGTGTTATTGTACATCTCGATTCTTAAACTTTTCCCTAGAAAGCTAAAGTCACGGTGGTCAGGTTCGTTTATGATCACCCAAGTGTCTCCGCACGGAGTAGTTGAACTACGAGAACCTAACTCCAGCAGAACGTTCAAAGTAAACAATCAAAAGCAACTCTCACACTAGCAGACCCAACCTAGTAACTTGGGTAGTCAAATCTGGGAGAAGATGTTAAACTTAGCTCTAGCGAGGAGGCAACCCACGTAAAAAAACAAAATGCTCATTTTCAATTTTTTAGTTTCACTTGTTTTTATTGCATGACATAGTGTCTATTTAGAATTTTAAATGTTATCACAAATCAGATTCATCAGATGCAGGCCAACGCATCGTGACTCCCTCATAACGCGTCATAACGCGCGAAAGAACAAAATTGAGGTAGAGATCTTGAGCTATAGCACATCGCGACACTAGAACTATCGCATAATATTTGGAGCATTTCACGTCGCGATGAAGGAACCTGCGGGTCGGGATGCGCAACACTAATCACAAAACCCCTAATTTTTAAGGATATATGTCGCGATGTCAAGTATTGAGGGTTGCGACCCGCACCCAATATCCACCCTTAAAACAAACAGTCCCAACACTTTTCTCACAAATGCACTCTCCCCCACAACACCAATCTCTCCCCAAATTCACCAATCAAGCACAAAATTCACCATAATCCACTTCCCCACTTCTCCAATGCCCATCCTGCACTCGTCTCGCCATTTGTCATGTTTGTACTTTCCACATTGGGTGTGTCTCCTTCGCAAGTCAGGTACACGTCCACTCACCATCTTCTTGCTATTTTTGTTGTGATTTGTGTTGTGGCATTGCAAATATTATTGTATTTTGGGGGCATAGTGGTATAGTTGGACTTAGTGAAGTGTTAGAATAGTTACAATAGTTACCACTCGAAATAGCCTCCAAAAGATCACGTGGGGAGCAACTCGCAACTTCTTCCTTTGACAGTGCCAAATTTATGTCTGCGGCCGCTGAGAAATGCTATGAGAAGGCGATGTGGCAAAAAGTTCCTATCATTGAGAGGATTTGACGTGAACCTTGGACAATTCCTCCGGATCAACTCGGTCATAGGCTAGCGCCACTGGTTTAAATTATACAATCAGCTCGGCCCTATAATTTTCCCTATGGTGAGGTAATTCTATGCCAATACTTATGAACACATAGGGTATCAATTGATGGTATGAGGCAAGTGGGTTACATTTGATCGGATAACTATCAATAGGTTCTACGGGCTACCGGAAATTGAGGGTGATGATTACCTTGAGACCATACAGGATCATAATCTGGAACGTCTCACTCAGAAACTATGTCTCCCTAATGCCATATGGGTTATCGGCAACAGCGAGGAATATGTAAAATGAGTTCCAGAAACCTCCGTCTTGATGCTCGAGTCTAGTTTCACTTCATTACACACACACTTCTACCAGATCGCATATAACCCATGTCACGAAGAACCAGATGATCTTCCTTTAATCTCTGCTCGAGGGTGATTCCATTGATGTAGGCGTGCTCATTTCCACTAATATTGTTCGGGCCGCCAACTCTGCACAAACACGACTCCTTTATTGTAGCCTCATTACTAGCCTGTGAGTGCAGACGAAGGTGCCCATGGATACTAGAGAAGAGGTTATGCAGCCTACTATAGTGTTGACAACGAGCATCATTCAAAAACATCGGGCAGAGAGAACACATGCTGCCAGTTCATCAACTACATACCCTCAATCTTCAATTCAAGGATCATCTCTACCACTTACTGTCGCCCAACGCTTGGAGCATTTGGAGGCTCATATTGATTATCAGGCCAGTTCAACCAGTCTATAGAGCAAATGCACCGCTTAATGGCCGACCAGTTCAACATTAGTGTGGAGCAATTTCCAGTGTTTCCACACATTCTAGAGGCAACCACGATGATCCTGGAAGCTGGAGATGGTGATGAGGCGGATGTCTGACCCTCACCACAGTAGTGTTATTCCCAATTCTTCATATTTCATTTGTTTTGTATTATATTGGGGACAATACAATATTTAGGTTTGGGGGTGTTGCATGTTTTATTTTTTTATTTATTGTTTCTAAAAACATACAAAAGTCTAATGATGAGGTTGTTTGTCTTCGTGTGTAGTTTTTGGAAACGATAAGGGACAATTTTTCTTTTATCCAATGCCTTGAGTAGGGTATCTAGGTCAGACTATTATGCACTAGAAAATAGGTATGTAGCACTAAGACCCTAGTGAGTTGACGAAGTGACTAGTTGAAAGAATTGGTAGATGATGAATGATCGTTTACTTGAATATCTGTCTCTATCTGTATTCAATTATGTTGTGTAGTATGGTAATATTTTTCTGTTTTAAAAAAAACAAAAAAATTGAAAAAACCCACCAATAATCGATAAGCGTGAAGCTACCCATGGGGGAGTATTAGGACCACCATGAGAAGAAATGCTATCTTAAAGGGTAGGTGAGTCTGGAAAATAAAAAGAGACTCTCGTTAATAGTCGTACCACACTAGGCGCATATAGGCAGACATAGTAATTCTTTTAGATATATAGGTTGATTAAACCTATCAGTTATCAATTTTTGAGATGAAATCACCGAGTTGACTTATTTAAGAATTGAGTTGTGACCAGATTTTTTCCCAAACACACATCTTGAGTATGATTTAAATGGTTCATTTAAAAAGTTGGAATTAAGTTGTAGTGTGCACTTTGAAGGTTCCTCTGACTTCGTTACTCTATATTCTCTGAGAATATGTTATGTACAACTACCATTATCGTTTTTTATTTCTGTATTTTTGTGTGATTGCATGTGTATATGAATGATGTTTGTGGTGTTGTCGTTGTAAGCAATGCCGAGACTATAACTCGCCCACTAAAGCAGTCTAAGAGTTTAAAGACTTGTTGCGTACGCTAAATACAACCTTGATCCCTACAAAAGTGGTCTAATTAGTTAGTTAGTTTGTTAGTTTATTAGAGTTAGTTTATTTTCTTTTCATTTTTGCTCGAGGACTAGCAAAATTTTAGGTTTTGGGGTGTGATAAGTGGTGAATATGTTAATATTTACTACCCCTCTAACTTGAATTTTGTGAGTTAGTTCAGGATTTATGAGCGTTTTGATGTATTTCATGTTTATTTTATAGGTCCAGAGCATAAGATGGCGGAAATAGGCTTAACGAGATTAGAAACGGTAACGCAGAGCGAAATTGTGTCTACGCTAAAGACCTGAGGAGCACATCTCAAAGCAGGATAACGCGTCGTGATGCGCTGTAATTGAACAATGAGGCATAATGTAAGTTTTATCAGTGTCACGACGTGACCCTGTGAGCATCGCGATGCCACAATAACAGGCACTCATGTCGTGATGCAGGGATATACGCCTCACAATGTATACATGATTTTCAAACTTCAAGAGAATTTATAAAAACTTAAATAATAAGGTCTCCAGAGCTGCCTATAGAAAAATAGTCCATCCCAAGCCCTATGGAGATAGTTTTAAAGCCTCCAAAAAGACTTTTGAGAGAAAATGAAGCATAACACCAAGGTTCAGCACTAAGAAAGCAGAAAACTGCTGACTTCAACAAAGTTTATTCTTTTCTTCTCTTTCTTATGCTTTGTTTAATTTTGATTTTTTTAGAACTCTCTCTCATGTGCTGTAACTAAACCCTTAATTTAGGGTTGTGATGAAACTCAATACTTTTATTTTATAAAATTAATTTTTCTTATATCTTGTGTGATTTATTGGCTTATTTATTGAACTTTATGCTCAATGCTTTTTATTAATTGATCATCAATAAGATTGAATTGTGAAACTTATTTGAACTTGAAAAATGAATTTTAGGTGTGGCCTTGGTTAAATAACGCACGATCTCATCTAAGAGATTTCCTTACAAGATAAAAATATACCTGCAAGGCGTGCGTAGCCTGAACTTAAAGAATTCAGATTAAATTGGTGGCATATTTATTCTGAATATTTGCACATGATCATCGAAAGAGGCTTGTAGATACTATGCTAATAAGTTAATTTATTACAAAAGTATAGGAAAATCAACTCATCTTTCGTATAGTCTTGGTGGTAGACCTGGCCGGCGGTTCAGTTCGAATCCGAACCGGATGGTTTCCGGTTCCACGAGTGTGGAACCAGAACTGGAACCGAACCTTTCGGTTCCGGTTCCGGTTCCAGTTCCATTCATTTTTTTTACTTTTTTAAAATAAAAAATTGAGATTGAAAAAATAATTTAATTTAAAATTATGAATTTGAATTTATATAATAAACTTACATAATTACATTAACTAACAAATAAAATTCTTATCTAAAAAAAATTAGAAATAAAATTATTAAATTAAAGAGCTTGAACTTAAATTTTTAAAAACTTAAGTTGTCTATGTATCCTCCAAGGGTGAGAGGAATCAAAGCTCACGTAGATCCATTACATTTTAAAGATAATTCCCCATTGTAATTTTATAATTCTTTAATTATCAATCATCATTATCAGTGCATGTTGATCCTTCAACTCCAATTCCACTTGCACTTGCAGATGCATTGTCGAACAAGTCTTCAAATTCATCAAGGGCATCTTCTTGTTGCCTCAGATCAGCTCGGGTCCAATCATCCACACATGTTGTTGCTTCTAGAGTGCTTGGATGTAATAAAGACCGTCTGACTTCCAATATATTGCCTCCCATGCTGAAGGCTTGCTCAATCGCAACAGTGGAAACAGGTGCTGCCAATATCTCTTTAGCAATAATTGATAACACATTTTTGATGTCGGTTCCACCATTCAAGGATTTGAAATTTTTTACTAACTAAACTTTCAGTTGAAAACTCGAAATTTGTAGATAAATAATTATCTAATTCCGGGTTATTAGTCGTGTTATCCCTATGTTTTTTATTTCGTTGTAGTAACCAATGATCACTTGTGCTAAGTCTTGTTTGCATTACGGATTCGCTACTACTAGATTGTCCTAGTGATTGCAAGTTATATCTTCTAATATAATCATTAAATAACTCTATTAAATCAATTTTTATTTTAGCCATTATTCTTGTAATATCAATTTCATCTAATATTCATAAATATCTAGAGTAAGCTTGTAAAGCACTATTCAAACCTTCTAATTTAAATATAGGATCAAAAACAACAGCAATAAGAAAAAGTAAAGAAATGCCTCTAAAATAATGCAACTATTTTCGTTTCATAACATTAATAGCTTCAAACAAAACAATATCATTAGGATCAGGACTTTCAACATGCTCATCGAGAGTACCAACAATATTCAAACTTTCAAGAATAAATAAATGTGTTGTAGGATAATAAACTCCGCTAAAAATATTTGTCGTATCATTAAAAACTTTTAAAATTTCTAAAATTTTATCACAAATTTCCCATTGACTAGGAAAAAGTTTGATATGTTGAACATGTTGAGAAAAAAACTACATAATGCATCTTTGTATTGCAAAGCTTGACATAAAAGAAAATAAGTTGAATTCCAACGTGTTGGAACATCTCGTGAAAATTTTATCGGTTTAATACATTTAATTTATAAAACTTGGCTCATTCTCTCATAACTTGAGAATATGACCAAATACAATTAAGTGCTTTCTTAATAGGATCAATGAAATGTGATAATTTTTCTAAACCATCTTGAACATATAAATTAAGGACATGACATATGCAATGAACATGAAAAAATCGACCCCCTAAATTTGGTTCGCATATTTCTATTAAATTAGTGATTGATGCAGTATTTACAGATGTATTATCAAATCAAATTGTTAAAATTTTACCTAATAAATAATATTCATCAAAAATTACTTTCATCATTCTATAAATATTTTGTACAATATGTTATTCATCAAAAACGCTGAATGCAATAAGTCATTTTTGCATGTTCCATGATGTATTAATCCAATGACAAGTCACACACATGTATGAGTGTGTTCACCAATGGTCACTCCAAATATCAGAATAAATAGAAAGACGACCTTTAATATCTCTAAATATTTCATTTAAAATAATTTTATCATCTTTGTATAATTTAAAATTTTGACGTTTTGTTGTTTTTCGAGTCATTCTACAAGCAGCATGATTTAAAGCATTTTGAATGTAATTAGTAAAAGTAATTTTTTCACCAAAACTTAAAGAAAGATGTGTCATACAAGTTATTTATCAAATTCTTCTCTATTTTTAGCATCAGAATATTTAAATAAATCTAAAGAACTCGTACCTCTACTAGTTGATGCGTACCTGACCATTTGAGTTTGCGTCGTATCAAGTCCAAGCTCAACGACATGATGTCTTTCCAGGTGCTTGATCATATTGTCGTATCCACCAGTAAATTTGTAAGAAACCCCACAATGGTTGCATACTGCTCTTGAACCTTCATTTGCAGTATCGATTAAATGAAAATGAATTTTGAAAACATCCGAGGAACGAGAATTAACATCTCGTCTCCGTGAACCGATATTAGGGCCGCTTTCTTGGGTTGGCACATTTGACATTATGTTCTTAGATGAGCTTGCCATTTTTTTTAAGAAATTTTAAAGAATTAGAGAATTGAGAATGAGAGAATTATAATTGTAGATGAGAAATTGAGAATGGGAGAATTGAGAATTAAGAAATTGGTGTGTGGAAATAATGAAAAATAATGAAAAATGATTCATATTTATACATTTTTAGAATATTTTTGTGATACATAAAATACCCATAAAATTAGTCATTTTATTACTGTTATTAGGGATAATTTGGGAAATCCAAATTATTATTAATTTTTTTAAAAGTATACATATAAGCGGCTCCCCAACAGCTAGTAATCATTGGGGACAAAGGGTTGGAACCATAAGATTCCAACGGAACCGTAATCACTGGAATCATTCGGTTCCAGCGGTTCTAACCGGTTCAATTAGGGTCAGAACCCTAACCGAACCGATCAAATATATTTTCGGTTCGGAATAGGAACCTTGACCAGATCTGAATATGAGACCTGGTTTTTCGTTAAGTCACTCTCGACTTTAAAAAAAAAAACAATATTATGATAGTGAGACATGGTGGACGTGGACTTTAAAAAAGAACAATATTGTCAGGTGGAAAGTTTAACCTTTATTTTTTATAAACAAATATTTAAATTTCAATTATTTTATAAATCGATATCTAGACCATTCTCTATTATGAGTTTGATCTATTTAGATTGAGACAACAACATTAATATACTAGAATAATCATTAAAATTAATATACCAATTTTTTTGAAAGATGCATTGTATAAATGAGGACAGAAGATCCAAGTATACATCGTCGCAATCAACACAATTATAAGGTTGAGAATTTAGTTTGAATAATTACTTAAAAACACCTAAGACTTAAGTCTAGTTATGACATAATTTAATAATAGAAAATATTTTACGTACTACATGTTCCCCATAACTCATAAGAAAATATTTTCACACATAAAACTATTTAGGTGCAAGAGAAATTACGAGACTGACTCAGTTTTCCTACTTTGACGCAATGTTTGAGAATACATATTAACTAGAGGTAGAATAACATAATACTCAAATTGAATATAAAAAAAACTTTTATATCAGGCTATATGCAATCTATTACAAGATAAACTGATAAATCTAGTAAACCTTAGGATCGCTTCAGAGTGAACAGTAGTACTCTAACTCACATCTTTCATTTCCAGATAAACAGCATAAAATTAAAAACTCTCAGCAAAATAATAGAGTGCTACCACTTTATATGAGTGAATCTATAAATTAATAGATCTGATTAACAAAAAAACTATGGAAAACACTACAAGAAATTATAGTTTTAGAGACGGAAATTAGCGACGGAATAATCCGTTTTAAAATTTAGCGACGTAATAGACACGGAATTGAAACAGTTAATGAAATTAGGGCTGAAATTTAGTGATAAAAAAAATTTCATCCCTAAAAAGAGCGACGGAAAATAATTTCGTCTCTATTGAGCGACGTAATAATTATTTCGTCGCTACTTTAATTTAGAAACGGCATGTTTCTGTCCCCGATACATCTCTAATAGAGACGAAATAATTATTCCGTCTCTAAATAGAAACGGATTATCTATTCCGTAGCTAATATTAAATTTTTATTTTAATTGTTCTGTCTCTAATTAGAAACGGAAATTTTCGGTTTCTAATTAGAAACGGAATTAGTATTCCGTTTCTAAACAGAAACAGAATATCAATTAATTCGCTATTTTTTTTATTTCATTCTTTAATTTGCAAAACCATTGTTTTTTAGAGACATAAATTTTTCCGTCTCTAATTGAAACGAAATAAATATTCCGTATTTAAATAGACACGAAATCTATATTTCGTCTCTAAATAGAAACGTAATATGAATGTCATAGCTAATTTAAATTTTTATTGTTATTTTAAATTTTATTTCTAATTTACAATACTAATGGTAATTAGAAACGAAATGTATCTGTCACTAATTTATAACGACGGAATAAGCAATCTGTTTCTATATTTAGATATGGATATTTATTGCCATCGCTAATTAGCGACATATTTTATCATCTGTCTAAATAGATACGGAATAATTAATCCGTCACTAATTCTACCTAAATAATAAAAACAAAATTCCCTTTCGTTTTACCCATTCTCTCATAATCCCTAAAACTCTCAAATTTCTCTACAAATAAATCACTCGTCTCGCTCAACGAATACAAGAATCTCACTCAGTCTCAAATTCTCTGTCTCAAAATTGGCTCTCTCTCAAATCCCCATGCCCTAAATCTCTATCTCTCTCAATCTCACTCCCAGTCTCAATCTCACTCACTTTCACTGTCACTCTCGCTTAGTCTCACACTTTCACACTCTCAAGAAAGCGGCTACTGTTTGCAATCGCAGCCAAGTAAATGTATGAATCTCACTTGTATTTCTATTATGCTTTTTTAGTCAATATATGTAAATTCTATTTTTAATATATACTTTTTCATCACTGCATGTGGTATACTCGAGAGTGTCAGAGTGTGCATATGGTCATGCTCATGTGGTTTACTCGAGAAAATCCATATATTCATCATTTAGTATGCATGCCCTTTTTCTTCAAGTTATTGTATGTAACTATTGGACTCTAGCCAAGGAGTAGCACAAGGAGAGTTGGCAAAACGCGTAACGTGTTTTGCCAACTGCAAAAACGTGTGGCACTGTAACATACGTTTTTGGCCCTATAAAAGGAGCCTCATAGTCATTTGTTAAGCATCCCAGAAATCTCAAGTGAGTTAATATAGAGAGTAAAAAGTGTTTGAAAGGTTTTTTTTTTTTTGTAAAGCTTTGAAATAGCTTTGTAATTCTTTTGTTGAGTAATAAAAAAGATTTTTTTTCTCACTTCTCCTCTATTATGATTGTTTATATCACAACAAGTGGTATTAGAGCTAAGGTTATACGGAGGGATCCTGAAAATCAGAAACAGAGCTTCGGTTTGGAAAACCAATTTCGACGAAAGTTGTTAAAAATCAGTTTTGTGCATACCATCAGTTTTTCCACGACGAGACGAGCACAGTGGTATTTTCCGGCGATCAAACGGAGGTCTGGAGACGCCGTATGTGCCGTACACGCCAACCAAAGGAATCTCACGTGCCTGCGAAGGTTGAAGACGATGAGTCAGCTGCAACGTCATCTTCCAGTAAGCACAAGTCAGCATCACATCATCCGTCAATGCACAGTCAGCAGAACACGTCAGCAGCCCAGTCGTCTGCCACATGTCATACAGTCAGCTGCCACATTAGTGCCACGTGTTTGACACGTCAGCACCAGTGCCATGTCAGCAAAAATTTAAGTAAATTTCATAAAGGTCCCTATACTTTCTGAAAATTATATTATGACCCTGAACTTTCAGAAATTATACTTTGACCCCTGTAACTTCTAAAATTTTATATTTTGGTCCCTGTGTCGGATTTTGACGAATGAAGTGTCACTTCCACCATTTTCGATCATTCCGGACGCAATGGTGAGATTCATTTTTTGAAATTCTACTTTGAATTTTTTATGATGGAAGGAGGCAACGGAAAAATGATTTTGTTAACAAGCACCAATTATTTCACATGGAGAGGAAGAATGAAAGACCTTTTATATGTGAAGAACTATGATGGATCGGTCTTTCTGGAGCAGAAACCAGAAGCAATGTTCGATGAAAAGTGGAATAATCTTCACCATAAGACATGCAGTACTATTCGTCATTAGATCGACGATGGTATAATGAACCATGTTAGTGAAGATGCTAATGCACGTATCTTATAGAGAAAGTAGAAGGAGCTTTTTCGTGGAAAGACTGGCAACAACAAGCTTTACTACATCAAGAAGATGATGGGGTTGAAATACGATGAAGGTACAACTATGGCAGACAATATCAATGATTTCCTCGACACCATGAAAGAATTGTCTAGATTGGGCATAGACTTCGGCGATAAGGTAAATGACTTAATACTCCTATATACGTTACCAGAATCTTGGGAAACGTTTAGATCCAGGGTGATAAATTCAGCCTCAGATGGGAAAGTCACACTGGTGTAGGCACTGCATTTTTACACATAAGTCCATATGATGAGTCTCATTTTGGAGACACTACCTTTAAGTCACGGAGGTCACGGAAGACGGATATCGGAAGGGGGAATTCAGAATAAACAAATTCACTGTCTTCGTTGGTGCTGCGTTCGTTACTTCATTCGAACGTCAGGCAGATTGCGGACGTTCGTGCCACGTTCGAGGAGGCGTTCGAACGGTGTCGGTAATTCTGGTTTTGCTGCTAGCCTCACATCAAGCCCAATTCGCCCAAGCCTTGGCCCACACGCCCAAGCCCAATTAAAACACATATTTAACACATGGTGAAATCAAAACAAATCTAAAAATCACATACCAAATTAAAGATATCATACATAATCTAAACAATCAAATATAATCATACCAAGTTAAAATCAATCAACCAATATATTATTCCCAAACTTAAAATATTGTATGCCTAATCAACATAAACTAAATATTCAACCTTCCCTATCTAGCCAAGATTTGTCCCCCCTCAATCTTTGACTTCCCTTATCCAACACCAAATCAAATCCCTTTCCTTGTCAAGCCTAACCTTTGCCTATAAAAAGAACCATTCACCAATCTTCTCAACCCTAGCTAGCTCATACACATAAGATACACACAACTCACACAAATCAGAAGAGAAAAGAAAATAACCCCAAGCCTTCACATTAAAAGCACCATCATAACACACCAAGAGCCCTAGCCACTCACGGCAATAACAAGAAGAAAAACAGAAATAATCCCCTTCATCTCCCCCACTCCACAACCGAAAACAGCAGCCCCTACACCTTCTAAAATAGCCCATACATCAGCCCTAAACACACACATAAAAGACACTTACAATCCTTGAAATAACCACACAAAACCACACCAAAAAGAACACACAGAACAGTCCATAAAGAACACACAGAACAGTCCATCAAGAACACCAAAACAGTCCACAAACAGTAAGCAGATGACACAGAGGAAACGGTAGCAAAACCACAAGGAAACAGCAGCAAAACGGAGTCGGAACAGTAGCTTGAGCGGCCGAACAGCGAATGAAGAGGCAAACCAGTGAACCGGAAGAGTTGCGGAGCTTTACCCCTTCCGACGGCCGTGTACGCATTTTCGAGAGACGACTTAAAAGGTTAGACCTGAGGGAACTTTTTCATTAGTTTATATTCATTCCTTTTATTATTGAATTCTATTCGCATGAGAGTCGTTTATGGATGCATGTTGTGGCTTGAATAAAATGGAAGAGTGTCGTCTCTTGTGGTATATAGGATGGAAACCCAGACGTAAATTCCGTAGCCGAATCCGAATGGACGGTAGTGCGGTCTGTACTTGGGATACAACTCCACGTACCACTTGAGTAAACGGCACCTTCTCTTGTTTGGTGTTGCTTTGGTTTATCTATTTCTTGTTACTTAAATTCTGTATGTCGCTTATTTGTGTATGATATAATCGAGTGCATGGGCTCAGTAAGTGCGATGAAAGGTCCCCTAATCGGAAGGGTTAAAATCCTTCACCACGATGCTTTGCCGCACCGATTGATGTGTGTTCGGTTGAATGCAAGACACGTTCAATCGGACATACTTAGTTGAATATGATTGTCTTTATGTTTGTATGCATGATGTGATGTGACGCGCATGGGCTTAGTATGTTGGTCTAAAGGTCCTCTCTTTGAGAGATCAAGAGCCCCCAAAAGGCCACCTTTACGGCAGTACTCGTCCGCGCCCCTTTATTTCATTGTTTATGTATTGCGTCCCATTTCATGCATCAGGTCTGTTCCCGTTCGAACGCGTTTACGAACACAACTCGAACGCGCATGCATTTTTGCCTTATCATGCATCAGGTCTCATTTCCGTTCGAACACGTTCACGAACGCCATACGAACGCGAGCATTCTGTTTCATTTACGTTCGAACGCGTTATCAAACGCCATACGAACGCGAGCATTCTGTTTCATTTCCGTTCGAATGCGTTATCAAACGCTATACGAACGCGAGCATTCTGCCTTATTTCCGTTCGAACGCGTTATCAAACAACACACGCCATACGAACGGAAACTTTCTGTTACCGTTCGAACGCATTTACGAACGCTACACGAACGCGCACACACTGAACTGAGTCTGTCTTATCATATTCATGCATAATTGCCTCTTGGTTGATCTTTCTTGTGTTATATAGTCAACCGTATTATTTGTATTCCTGCATTTATCCATTCTATGTGTTCTTGGGATTGTATTCAAGCATGATTAGGCTGTTAGCATGTTATTTGGTTAATAGGTTCATGAGATAGTACTCAAGCATGATTAGGTTGTTCTTAGTTTTCCATATCATAGGATTGAAATATGTTCATGAGATTGCCATGTGATGTTGCATGTTGTGATGAACTTGTTGATGTACGCATATGAATTTAGAAGCATGATATTTAGGAAATAAATATTATTTAAGCCTGGTTAAATTATTACATAAATCCTTTTATTACAAGTGACATAAGTAAAGGACCATTCCGAACCCAACGGTTTGAGGTTTTCCCTTTCGAGGGGTGAGTGCGGCCTTAAATCTCATTTTCCCGGTTCACACCGGGTGACGACTCCATTACTCTCCGGTTTAGTCCCCCGTGGCTACTTCGTACTCCCAACTAGGCCGCGAGCCTAGGACTGAAAAGCGTCGCCCAGGTAGCTGTGTGTTTCCCACAGTCTGGCGACTCTACTGGGGATAGAGAATCGGCCCCGAAATAATGCCTTGTAATGTATAGATTTATACTTTAATTAACCGTGTCTACAAATGTGTGAAATGGGGGTTGTGATCAAAGGCATTTTAAGGCTAGGTAATGGTTTGGTGTCTTCCTTCACTCACTACCTTTCTAGAAGGAAAAGCTGTGAAGGCACCTAGATAGCCATCTACTCGTAGCCTATTGTGATGGACTAATTTGGAAGACTCGTTGTTTATTCCTGACACCAAGCGATAAGAGCCTAAGAGGCTTGGGTATTTAAGTGAGCCTCGCTCCACCTTCCCTCTGGGGAATCTACAACGGGAAATCCATTTGACAGTCCGTCACACACCATAGCTCATTGGCACGTACCTTAGTGTATAAAAAGGGGTGCGCTCACTTGGTTGCTCGAACCCTTGAGTGGGGAGACCTAGTTGTGGGCCATCCTTCGCCGGTGAGAGCCTTTGTCTATACTCTTACTAACCCACCCATAGACCGGGTTGGCTAAAGTAACAATTATTTCCTTGAATATGTGCTTGTGGACCATCCTCATTTGGATGCAGTTGGACTATTGTCAGAAATGCGGGCTTGCTGGGCCATTTAAACTGGGGCAAGTTCGCACCTTATTACTATTAGGCCAAAAGCTTCTGAAATGTTGATAGGCCATTATTGTAGAAATTATTATGTCATGTTTGCATCATCTTTCTTCTATGCTTGTGTTTTGGAACATCGTCGTTTGAACCCATTTGGACCATTTGTCATGGGATATGGGCTTGTTGGGCCATTTAAACTGGGACAAGAATGTATTCCATGACTATTGGGACAAAGGCTTCTAAGTGATTGATGGGCCACTTTGTGATTGTGTTCGGAACGTTATCATTTGGGTTTAGTCGGGCACTTTGTCATGAGATGTGAACTCATTGGGCCATTTAAACTGGGATGGGTTCACTCCTATGACGATTAGCCCGGAAGATTCTAAAATGGTAACGGGCCGATTTGTTTGAGAATTTTAATTGATTTAGTATGTTATATATGTTACATGCACCCCATACATACATACATCATGTTAACCCTTGTGTTCTGAAAGTCATCATAGATTCCCGTTGGGTTAGAAAAGAGGGAAGACTCACCAAAATACTGAGAATAGACATGAGTGAATCGATATTGAGGTATCCCGGATAGATCAGTTGGAAAATGGCTTCGCCAAGATTACTGAACAGTTGCAAGCCTTGACTACTGCCATGACAAATATGGCTGTGCCCCATGCCGGGGGAAATTCTGAGAATGTGAGGCGTGATGAGCCTTCGAATGGGTTGGGGGATGATACCCCCGCTTTTGATGATGATATGGCAGAGTATGCAGCAGGCAGAGTATCTGGGTCTCAGGCAGAGTTACAAAAGCTTCGGGATCAGGTTGAAACAGTTACCCGCAAAATGAGGGGTAAGAATGAGGATTTGTTAGATTATGAGGCAATGACGTTCGGAGAACAGCTGCCAGCTCAGTTTAAATTGCCCGACATGGCCAAGTTTAATGGGAATGGAGACCCGAGAGTCCATCTGCAGCAATATATCTCAGTCATGAGTTCAATGGGCCTATCACAGCGCCAAGTCCAAAAGATGTTTGGGATGTCACTCGAGGGGGCACCTGTGGTTTGGTATCATAGCCTTGAGAAGAAGGTTAAGGAAGATTGGAAGGAACTAGCTGATGCTTTTCTGAAGCAGTATGTTACAGACTTAGAAATTGACTTGTCACTCCGTGATTTGGAGAACACTAAGCAGAAGCCGGAAGAAAGCTTCAAGGAGTATGTAGACCGCTGGAGAAGCCAGCTTCTGAAAATGCAGACTCGGCCCTCTGAGAATGACCAAATCAACATGATCATCAAGGGCACCAAGCCCTCTATTTATAGTAAGCTGAGGAGGATGACTCCGATGATTTCTGATTTTCGACAGTTGAGGGAAACTGTCATGGATATTGAGGAAGAGGAGGCTGAAAACAGAAAGTCCTATGGCCAGAATAGGCGGACTTTTGGGGGGTATTCTGAGACTAAGCCTGCTACTGCCGAAGTCGCTGCCATCAGGAACCGGCAATTCTCCAACCTTGGTAGGCCTTTGTCGAAGGTATTTGAAAAGTTACAAGGACAAGGAATCTTGAAACCCTTAGAAAGCAAACCATTTCCGCACCCTCCACCACCACACATAAATGTGAACCTTTATTGTCACTTCCACCAACTACATGGCCATGACACCGACAACTGCACCCGCTTCAGACATGAAATTCAAGATCTCATAGATTCCCATAAAATACCCAACCCATGAAAAGAACCATCAAACACCAAGCTTCTTACATGGATGACAGTGAAGAACCATAGGCCGATGAAGAAGGCAGTGCTGCGGATGACGGAGATGTTCCTCCTAGTCTATTTGATCCAGTTTTTTTAAATGACATTGATTTTGTTACTTTTTCGAACTCTTTTCCTCAACAATAATAAAGACGTTCATTTTGCTGAAACTCTTCTGTAATATGAGAATATTTGAGAAAAGTATTCAACCTTGGTACTATGGAATCCAGTGATGAACACGGGGAACCTTCGAAATAAGCAAACAGAAAAGATAAGATAGACATTCAGAAATTGGGAAATAGAGCAAGTGAGATATCAGACTTGGAAGAGAATTAGTTCACCGAGCCGATCAACGTAGACAGATTGAAGAAATAGCTTGTCTGAGGAAGAGAAGGCTAAGCAGTCACCAAGAGAATTGACGGAAGACCTAACCCGACGGGATAGGAACATTCATGCATGCATACATGTAACGCATATTGCATCCTTTCGTGTTTGTTCTGTTTTGTAGTAGCAGGTTTCAAAGGAGAAAAAAAAGAAAGCGCCGAATGCAAGCCAACCAGAAGCAGTAACAGTACAATGTCAGCAATCTTCAAGAACGAATCACATGGGCGAGGCCCATATCATCAGTATCAGTTTGGGATGAATCCCGAGGGTCGAGGCCCACATCAGTATCAGTCTGGGGATGAAGCCCATAATCAGTAGCAGTTAGGGCCGAGGCCCACATCAGTATCAGTTTAGGGCAAGGCCCACAACAACATCAGTTTGAGGCGAGGCTCGTATTAGCATCAGTATCAGTCTTGCCGGGTATGGCATTCTGGGGGCGAGGCCCACGTCACTTCAGTATCAGCATTGCCAGGTATGGCATTCTGGGGGGCGAGGCCCACATTACATCGGATCAGTTTCTGCCGAGTATGGCATTCTGGGGGCGAGGCCCACATCACAACAGATCAGTTCTGCCGAGAATGGCACTCCGAGAATGGAGATATAGTCCGGGAATGGACAGTTCAAGAATGAACAAGCCGAGAATGGCAATCCAAGAATGGAAATGCAGTTCAAGAATGAACAAGCCGAGAATGGCAATCCAAGAATGGAGCAGAGTTCAAGAATGAACAAGTCGGAAATGACACTCCGAGAATGGAGATATAGTCCGGGAATGGACAGTTCAAGAATGAACAAGCCGAGAATGGCAATCCAAGAATGGAACACAGTTCAAGAATGAACAGGCCGAGAATGGCACTCCAAGAATGGAAGCACGGTTCGGGAATGGACCACCTCACAGTAACAGTTCGAGAATGGACACCTCACAGTAACGGTTCGGGAATGGACCACCTTACAGTAACAGTTCGGGAATGGACCACCTTACAGTAACAGTTCGGGAATGGACCACCTTACAGTAACGGATCGGGAATGGACCACCGTACAGTAACAGTTCAAGAATGGACACCTTACAGTAACGGTTCGGGAATGGACCACATTACAGTAACGGTTCGGGAATGGACCAACTCACAGTAACGGTTCGAGAATGGACCAACTCACAGTAACGGTTCGGAATGGACCACCTTACAGTAACGGTTCGGGAATGGACCACCTCACAGCAACGGTTCAGGAATGGACCACATCACAGCACGGTTCGGGAATGAACCAGGGGTCGCAGCACCTCACCATCCAAATCAACTCAACTCATGGTAAGTCAAGTGGCAGCTGGCGAGCCAGGTAAGTGAAAATGCATTGCATAACTTTGATAGGATTGTCACTGTTCCACATTACACAAGTCCCATCAAAGTGGGGGCGACTGTAGGCACTGCATTTTTACACATAAGTCCCTATGATGAGTCTCATTTTGGAGACACTACCTTTAAGTCACGGAGGTCATGGAAGACGGACATCGGAAGGGGGAATTCAGAATAAACAAATTCACTGTCTTCGTTGGTGCTGCGTTCGTTACTTCGTTCGAACGTCAGGCAGATTGCGGACGTTCGTGCCACGTTCGAGGAGGCATTCGAACGGTGTCGGTAATTCTGGTTTTGCTGCTAGCCTCACATCAAGCCCAATTCGCCCAAGCCTTGGCCCACACGCCCAAGCCCACTTAAAACACATATTTAACACAATGGTGAAATCAAAACAATCTAAAAATCACATACCAAATTAAAGATATCATACCTAATCTAAACCAATCAAATATAATCATACAAAGTTAAAATCAATCAACCAATATATTATTCCCAAACTTAAAATATTGTATGCCTAATCAACATAAACTAAATATTCAACCTTCCCTATCTAGCCAAGATTTGTCCCCCCTCAATCTTTGACTTCCCTTATCCAACACCAAATCAAATCCCTTTCCTTGTCAAGCCTAACCCTTTGCCTATAAAAAGAACCATTCACCAACCTTCTCAACCCTAGCTAGCTCATACACATAAGATACACACAACTCACACAAATCAGAAGAGAAAAGAAAATAACCCCAAGCCTTCACATTAAAAGCACCATCATAACACACCAAGAGCCCTAGCCACTCACGGCAATAACAAGAAGAAAAATAGAAATAATCCCCTTCATCTCCCCCATTCCACAACCGAAAACACAGCCCCTACACCTCCTAAAATAGCCCATACATCAGCCCTAAACACACACATAAAAGACACTTACAATCCTTGAAATAACCACACAAAACCACACCAAAAAGAACACACAGAACAGTCCATAAAGAACACACAGAACAGTCCATCAAGAACACCAAAACAGTCCACAAACAGTAAGCAGAGGACACAGAGGAAACAGCAGCAAAACCACAAGGAAACAGCAGCAAAACGGAGTCGGAACAGTAGCTTGAGCGGCCGAACAGCGAAGGAAGAGGTAAACCAGTGAACCGGAAGAGTTACGGAGCCTTACCCCTTCCGACGGCCGTGTAACGCGCTTTCGAGAGACGACTTAAAAGGTTAGACCTGAGGGCCCTTTTTCATTAGTTTATATTCGTTCCTTTTATTATTGAATTCTATTCGCATGAGAGTCGTTTATGGATGCATGTTGTGGCTTGAATAAAATGGAAGAGTGTCGTCTCTTGTGGTATATAGGATGGAAACCCAGAAGTAAATTTCGTAGCCGAATCTGAATGGATGGTAGTGCGGTCTGTACTTTGGATACAACTCCACGTACCACTTGAGTAAACGGCACCTTCTCTTGTTTTGTGTTGCTTTGGTTTATCTATTTCTTGTTACTTAAATTTTGTATGTCGCTTATTTGTGTATGATATAATCGAGTGCATGGGCTCAGTAAGTGCGATGAAAGGTCCCCTAATCGGAAGGGTTAAAATCCTTCACCACGATGCTTTGCCGCACCGATTGATGTGTGTTCGGTTGAATGCAAGACACGTTCAATCGGACATACTTAGTTGAATATGATTGTCTTTATGTTTGTATGCATGATGTGATGTGACGCGCATGGGCTTAGTATGTTGGTCTAAAGGTCCTCTCTTTGAGAGATCAAGAGCCCCCAAAAGGCCACCTTTACGGCAGTACTTCGCCGCGCCCCTTTATTTCATTGTTTATGTATTGTGTCCCATTTCATGCATCAGGTCTGTTCCCGTTCGAACGCGTTTACGAACGCAACTCGAACGCGCATGCATTTTTGCCTTATCATGCATCAGGTCTCATTTCCGTTCGAACGCGTTCACGAACGCCATATGAACGCGAGCATTCTGTTTCATTTACGTTCGAACACGTTATCAAATGCCATACGAACGCGAGCATTCTGTTTCATTTCCGTTCGAACGCGTTATCAAACGCTATACGAACGCGAGCATTCTGCCTCATTTTCGTTCGAATGCGTTATCAAACGCCATACGAACGCGAACCTTCTGTTTACCGTTCGAACGCGTTTACGAACGTTACACGAACGCGCACAACTGAACTGAGTCTTTCTTATCATATTCATGCATAATTGCCTCTTGGTTGATCTTTCTTGTGTTATATAGTCAACCGTATTATTTGTATTCCTGCATTTATCCATTCTATGTGTTCTTGGGATTGTATTCAAGCATGATTAGGCTGTTAGCATGTTATTTGGTTAATAGGTTCATGAGATAGTACTCAAGCATGATTAGGTTGTTCTTAGTTTTCCATATCATAGGATTGAAATGTTCATGAGATTGCCATGTGATGTTGCATGTTGTGATGAACTTGTTGATGTACGCATATGAATTGAAGCATGATATTTATGGAAATAAATGTTATTTAAGCCTGGTTAAATTATTACATAAATCCTTTTATTACAAGTGACATAAGTAAGGGACCATTCCGAACCCAATGGTTTGAGGTTTTCCCTTACGAGGGGTGAGTGCGGATTAAATCTCATTTTTTCCCGGTTAACACCGGTGGCGACTCCATTACTCTCCGGTTTAGTCCCCTGTGGCTACTCCGTACTCCCAACTAGGCCGCGAGCCTAGGACTGAAAAGCGTCGCCCAGGTAGCTGTGTGTTTTCCCACAACTGGAGATGACAAAAACCAGAATCTTCGAGGAAGAAAAGAGGATGAGAATGCAAGGGTCGGCATCAGCCTCAACCTCAGAAGCTTTAGTGACTGAGAGGCCCAGGTAGATCAGACAAGTACCGGGGTAAATCAAGAACAAGAGAAATAGAATGCTTCCTGTAGGCACTGCATTTTTGCATATAAGTCCCGATGATGAGTCTCGTATGGAGACACTACCTCTTTGATTGTGAAAGCCGCGGGAAACGGATGTTTGAAGGGTAAAGTTGGAAATTAGCATTTGGTCGGATTTAACTCGCTTGTTTCACTTCGGGTTCGCTTGTTGGACCTCCGTTTTGAAGCACACACACTAACCCAAGCCCATTAAAATACACCTCAAAATTTAAAACATTTAAAATACATTTCACAAATTCAATTAAACTTAAATTAAATTAAATTAAATCACATTAACAAATTAAGTGAAATCTAAATTAAATTAAATTAAAACCAATTAAACCAAAACTAATTAAATTGAAATTAAATTTAATAACTAATTAAAATCCAATAAACTAAATCTAATTATTAAACCTAATTAAAATTAAATCAATCACCTAATTTAAATAATTCACACCACCTAAATTAAAGAATGTGTTGCCTTAAATAATTAAAATTAAATACACACATAAATTAATTGATTTTGTTTCCTTTCAAACATGCACAAACTTAACCCTAATTTCCCTACCCTCTCACTATAAATATAATACAAAAAAAACCCTAAGGGGGCCTCTCCTTTTTCACGACACCACCACATCTTCACCTCTGAATCTCACTCGAAACCCTAAACAACAAAACAAATCACGCAGACCTCATCTCTCTCTCTCTCTCTCTGGACACACGGCCACTCACGGTATCTTCAAGTTGCAAACAAGACCACACATTGCCGCCACATAGCACCTTCAACCTTGCTCCATTAACCGACTCACCCCTTCAGTGAACAAAACTTCTCATTTGCTCCACTTAGCCAACTCACGCAGACGGGCCCTATTCACACAGCCACAGCCTCAACCAGTCAACAAACTGAACAAGAGCCCTTCACGCATTCACAAAGACAGACGCTCACTTTCAAACAAGGCCACCTGCCCCTCCTTTCACTCAACTTCACACACAGTCCAGCCCTCAACAACGCCACTGCCTCTTCACGCTTGCCCCCACTTTGCCTTGACACTCCACTGCACGAACCACACCACTGCCAGCCCACTCACCTAAAGCACCTCCCCTCACGCCATAATCACACATTAACGAGCAGCCTCTCCACAAACCATACTCACTTTCATCACATAAAAGCCTGCCACCACCCCACTCAAACCGCGTAGCTTCATCATCCACTCACACTTCAGTGCATAAGCAACCAAACTGCCTTCACATGAAGCAATAAATCACACAAAATCACCGACCAACCAAGGAAACAGACGAACCTATGAGCCACAAATCGACACCAAAATAAGACAAACAGTTCTTAAACAGTCCCCAAACCGTGAGCCAAACTCCCCTAAACGACCAAAACTAGCCCCTTAACCCTTCACCAAAACAGTCCCGAAACTGTCCAGAACTGTCCCAAAACTGCACCTAAAAATAGTCTAGAAACCGCCACAAACAGCGACGAAAACTGCCCAATTTTTATCACCGAAATAGCCCACATTTTAACCCTAAAAACCGCAAAACAGCAAGCCTAATTCGTGACCAGAAACAGCAGTGAAACTGAGTGAAAATAGTGGCCCGAACATCAAAAAAGCGAGAAAGACGTTGAGTTAGCAAATCGGAAAAGTAGCGGATCATTTACCCTTCCAACGGACGTGTAACGCCCTTTCGTGAGACGACAAAAGAGGTTAGACCTGAGGGCACCTTTTTATTTATCATCTTTCGTTTATTTTATTTATTTTAAAATATTATTGCATGAGAGTCGTTTGAGGCAATGGTGTGATTGTTGGATGAGCGGGATATGTTTGTCCCCCTTTTGTGGTATATCGGATGGAAACCCGGACGTAAATTCCGTAGCCGATTCCGAATGGATGGTAGTGCGGACTGCACTCGGGATACAATGCTACGTACCACTTAAGATACACATATTTCATCTCATCCGAACTTGTGTTTGAGCATGTTATAATTCATAGGTTATTTATTTATTATTATTTAAAGCATGGTTTAATTTAGTTTGTTATTCATTTTTAAAGCATATTTATGTTATTCTTTATGCATGTTATTTTGATTAGTTTACAATATGTTTGAATGGTAATTCATATACGTTGATTCTATGGTTTAATGTGCTCATTGCGTGGAATTGTGTTTGCTGTTTAAAGACTTAATTTCAAGCATGCAAACTTATAATAGGATTTATTTAGTGAAGCATGTTAGATCTGAATACTCTTGAGCATGATTATTGAATAGATTCGGTTGATTTATTGCACAAATTATACCATCACAAGTGACATAAGTAAGGGACCATTCCGAACCCAACAGTTTGAGGTCTTCCCTTGCGAGGGGTGAGTGCGGCCTAAATCTTTTGTCCCGGTTCACACCAGGTGGCGACTCCATGTTATATCTCCGGTTTAGTTTCCCCGCGGACTATTCCGTACTTCCAACTAGGCAGCGAGCCTAGAACAGCGTCGTCAAGTTCTGTGTCCTACACTTCCATTGTAAAAATAAAGGCCATATGAAGAGGGATTGCTACAAATTGAAGAACGAGCATTCTAAAGACAACAACAGAAGAGATAGTAACACTAACCATAAAAAGTTGCTACTGCCACCACAAACCACAGAAAAAACCTCCAAAGAATTCCTCATTATCTACGAGGAAAATATTATGAATCTTACCAGCCACGAGACCAGTGGGTGATCAAATAGTGGCGCCTCCATACACGCCACATCTCGTAGAGACTTCTTTTCATCTTACATACTAGGTGACTAAGGTGATGTAAGAAGGGGGAATGCCGGCCAGTCCAAAGTCGTCGGTATTGGAGACATCTATCTTGAAACAGACAACGGGACAAGGCTAGTGTTGAAGGAAGTCAAGTACATCCCAGATATCCGATTAAACCCGATCTCAATAGGCAAGCTGGATGATGAAGGCTTCTACAACACCTTAGTAATGACACTTGGAAGCTCACTAAAGGATCAATGGTGATGGCACGAGGCAAGAAACACACTCAACACTGTATTTTATGCACACTAAACTCTCCAATGACAACATAATTACAGTCAACAGTGATGAAGCAATCGAGCTATGACATAAAAAGCTCAGTCATATGAGTCAAACGGGGATGGAAGCACTACACCGATGGAATGTTCTTCCAGGATTGAAGAACTCACACTTACAGAAGTGTGAACACTACATGGCTGGAAAGCAGAACAGGATGTCCTTCTAGAGCTCCCCGCCTCAACGAAAATCGAAGGTACTTGATCTCATATATTCAGATGTATGTGGTCCGATGCAGACAAGAACACTTGATGGGTCACTTTATTTTGTGACATTTATAGATGATCATTCAAGGAAGATATGAGTATACACCTTGAAGATAAAAGATCAAGTGTTGAGAGTGTTCAAGGAGTTTCATGCCCTGGTAGAGAGAGAAACCGGTAAGAAACTAAAATGTATCAGAACAGAGAATGGTGGAGAGTACAGAGGTCCATTTGATCAGTACTGCAAGATGCAAGTAATCCAAAATCAAATGAAACCTCCCAAGACACCTCAGCTGAATGGCCTAGTTGAGAGGATGAACATAACCTTGTGCGAAAGGGTCAGAAGATTGCTCTCACAAGATAAGCTATCAAAGAAATTTTGGGGGGAGGCACTGAGCACAACCGTACATGTTTTGAACATGTCCCCAGTAGTCGCACTAAAAGGTAATGTTCCTAATAAGGTCTAGACAGGTAAAGAAGTGTCATATGAACACTTGCATGTCTTTGGGTGTAAAGCATTTGTGCATATCCCAAAGGACGAGAGATCCAGACTTGATACAAAGATGTGACAATGTGTATTTATTAGCTATGGTTTGGATGATTTCGGCTACAAACTGTATGATCCTGTTGAGAAAAAGATTCTCATAAGCCAAGATGTTGTCTTCGTTGAAGATCAGACTATAGAAGATATCAGAAAAGAACTAAAGACAATGTCCTAGCAATATAGAAATGTTGATAATCCAAAACCTCATACATTGGTGCCAGTACATGTTGAAGATGAGGTTCCCAATCATGAGGGTACAAGTGTTGAAGCTCACAGAGATGATGATCATGATCAACCACTAGTACTAGAAGCTACGCTAACAGTTCAACAGATAAGGTATGACAGAGAAATGCGACCTTCAACGAAATACTCTTCATATGAGTATGTGATGCTTACTGACGGGGGAGAACCTGAGAGCTACACGGAGGCTGTGGAAACAGAGAATAATGAAGAGTGGGAGGAAGCCATGCAAGATGAGATGAAATCTTTGCATGACAATCACACTTTCGAGTTTGTGAAATTGTCAAAAGACAAATGGGCTTTTAAGAAAAATAGGTGTACAGAGTGAAGTAACAAGAACACACTTCACAATCCCGGTACAAAGCCAGACTATTTTTCAAGGGATTCAATCAGAGGAAAGACATTGACTTTGATGAAATCTTCTCTCCAGTTATGAAGATGTCATCCATCTGAGTGATACTCAACTTAACATCAAGCCTTGACTTGGAGATTGAGCAGATGAATGTCAAGACCGCATTTCTTCTTGGGGATCTGGAAGAAGAAATTTATATGGAGCAGCCAAAAGGCATCAAAGTCAAAGGAAAATAGGAACATGTATGCAGACTCAGGAAAGCCTTTATGGTTTGAAACAGACACTGAGACAGTGGTATGTGAAGACTACTTCAGACCACTTCAGACCATTGTATTTTCATTTAGAAATTTTCCGATGATGACTTTATCATCTTACTGTTGTATGTAGATGATATGTTGATAGTTGGCCGGAATCAATCGAGGATTGATGATTTGAAGCAGCAATTAAGTAAGTTTTTGAGATGAGTGACTTGGGACCAAAAAAAACAGATTCTTGGCATCGGGATCGGTCGTGATCGAAAAGTCAAGAAATTATATTTGTCACAGGAGGAGTACATCGAGAAGGTAGTTTAGCGATTTCAGATGGACAATGCTAAAGCGGTTAGCACTCCTCTTGCTACCCACTTTAGATTGAGTACGAAACATAGTCCCTCTACTGAGAAAGAGAATGAGGAAATGAAACAGGTTCCATACACCTCAGCAGTGGGAAGTCTCATGTATGCCATGGTGTGCACAAGGCCAGACCTAGCACACGCAGTTGGATTGGTCAGCCAATTTATGTCAGATCCATGAAAAGAACATTGGAATGCTATCAAATGGATAATGTGATATCTTCGAGGCACATCCAAAATGAGACTATATTTTGGAAGCAACAAGCCAGTATTAATGGGCTACACCGATTCAGATATGGCAGGTGATGTGGATACCCGTAAATCTACTTCGGGGTATCTGATTACTCTCTCAGAGGGAGTTTTGGCATGGCAGTCAAAGTTGCAGAGATGTGTCGCACTCTCTGCAACAGAGGCAGAATTCATTGCGATAACGGAAGCTTGCAAGGAATTGCTGTGGATGAAGAAATTTATTCAAGAATTGGGTTTCAAGATGGAGAAGTACACTTTATACTGTGATAGTCAGAGTGTTATCTACCTTGGTAAAAATTCTACTTTTCACTCGAGGTCTAAACATATCGATGTGAGGTATCATTGGATACGGGACGTCCTAGTTCAAAGCTGTTAGAAGTCATAAAGATTCACACCGATGATAATGGTACCGATATGTTCACAAAAGTTTTACCGAATAAGAAGCCTGAAATCTGTCGTGCCATAGCCGGGATGACAAAACTCTCCATACAGTCAAAGTATGGAGATACAGAGAACTACGGTTGGCTTTATCCCAACTCAGGGTACGTAGGCAATCATACAGATATGGCCAGAAGTGGATCCTTTTGAGGATCCGATTTGGGTGATTGATAGTCGCTTAGATTTTAGGGCAAATCTTCACCGAGTGGGAGATTTGTTGGACTCCAGCCAAGGAGCAGCACAAGGAGAGTTGACAAAACGCGTTTCAAAACATGTGGCACTGTAGGAGCCCCATAGTCATTTGGCAAGCATCCCATAAATCTCAAGTAAGTTAATATAGAGAGTAAATAGTGTTTGAGAGGTTTTTTTAGTAAAACTTTGAAATAGCTTCGTAATTTGTTTGTTGAGTAATAAATAAGACTTTTCCTCTCACTTCTTCTCTATTGTGTTTGTTTATATCACGACAGTAACTAAGGATTTTGGAACTTCTGAATTTGTGTTATGAATTTGTATGTAACTCTGTTCACTCACTTCGCAGCTCTCTGTCTTTTTCTTCTGAACCGATGATGAGTAAAAGGTTCTGTCTTTTTTTATTCTTTAAAAACACATCATCATAGCCTCACAACATGAGAGAGTGTATGAGATATGGTGGAATCACGGTAGAGTTGGTGGTTAGAAACTTCAGCCTTTTCCTTCCATCAGAACCTGACATTAAAAATTATACAGAGGGAGAGAATTAAATTTTGGGAAAAAGGGTAATATCCTCTCAAATGAATTGAAATAATGGTTAATCGCCAGAAAGTCCTAATTTTGTTTGCTTGCTTTTGTTAAATCCCCTATTAAAATTTTCTTTGAACCATGAAAACCATTATCCCAATTTCTGCATCAAGAAATCAGAGCAAGTTTCCACACCCCTGTTGAAGCTATTCGGTAACCATTTCCAATCATCTTTTGCACTCTGGCATAGAGTACAAACCATCATACTCAGTTAGCAAGCGTACAATTTAATGCAAAAAATTAATCCTTGAAAATTGCTTCTTATTTTCCTAATCCTAATGTTTGTATGAAACAAACCAAATATTTCTACTCAGTGGCACCTCACACTTCATTTAATGGTATAGGGCACAAGACTGCTCCAAATTACCTTAAAAATAATAAAAAGTTTCATAATTAACATGAAAATGCCCAGTATTACAGATAGTCTGTCATAAAAAAAATGATGAATACAAGAGAGAAATATAGCTGAATACACAATCACAACAAATCATTGCAAAGAGGAATGTACAAAGGGTAGGAATCATAAGTAGAAATAGTAGATGCTGTAAGAGACCTCTCTGTTGTGATTAAACACACAAAAAATAGAGGATAATTTGAGAGAAAACTCTTCTTTTATATACCCACAAAAGATTACAAAGCTTCCAATACAAGCTTTACAAAAAACTCTCACCAATCACTCTCACTACATTTTCACACATTTAGGGATGGATTACAATGGCCTAAAGAGCTCAATTTAGTGAGGCAAACCGCGTGAACAGTGTCACGCGGTTTGCCAGCTCACTCCTTGCATGTTACACACACACACACAGCTTGCTTCACATTCTGTTTCATGCTTTCGGTGCAAATTTGCACATTAAGTCAACAAATCTCCCCCATCGTGAAGATTTCCCAAAAATCTGAGCCGACCATCAATCATCCAAATCGGATCCTCAAAAGGATCCTCCCCTGGCTGCATCTGTATGACTGCCTACGTACCCTGAGTTGGGATCAAGCCAATCGTAGTTCTCTAAATCTCCCCACTCGGACTATGTGGAGAGTTTTGTCATCCCGGCTATGGCACGACAGATTTCAAGCTTTTCCTTCGGTAAAACCTTCGTGAACATATCGGCACCGTTGTCGTCGGTGTGAATTTTCCTGAGTTCTAACAGCCTTGAGCTCAGGACGTCCCGTATCCAGTGATACCTCACATCGATATGTTTTGACCTCGAATGAAATGTGGAATTTTTACCGAGATAGATAGCACTCTGGCTATCACAGTACAAAATGTACTTCTCCTGCTTGAAACCCATTCCTGGACGAATGTCTTCATCCACAGCAATTCCTTGCAAGCTTCTGTAGCTGCAATGAATTATGCCTCTGTTGTAGAAAGTGCAACACATCTCTGCAACCTTGACTGACATGCCACAGCTCCTCCTGAGAGAGTAATCAGATACCCCGAAGTAGACTTTCGGGTATCCACATCTCCTGCCATATCTGAATCGGTGTAGCCCATCAACACTGGTTTGTCACTGCTTCCAAAACATAGTCTCATCTTGGATGTGCCTCGAAGATACCGCATGATCCATTTGATCTCATTCCAGTGTTCTCGTCCTGGGTTTGACATAAACCGGCTAACCAATCCAACTGCGTGTGCTAAGTCTGGCCTCGTGCACACCATGGCATACATAAGACTTCCCACTGCAGAGGTGTATGGAACCTGTTTCATTTCCTCCTTCTCTGTCTCAGTAGAGGGACTCTGATGTGTACTCAATCTAAAGTGGGTAGCAAGAGGAGTGCTAACCGCTTTAGCCTTGTCCATCTGGAATCTCTGAAGTACCTTCTCGATGTACTCCTCCTGTGACAAGTATAATCTCCTGGCTTTCCGATCACGACCGATCCTGATGCCAAGAATCTGTTTAGCTGGCCCCAAGTCTTTCATCTCAAAAGACTTACTCAGTTGCTGCTTCAAATTATCAATCCTCGATTGATTCCTGCCAACTATCAACATATCATCTACATATAACAGTAAGATGATAAAGTCATCGTCAGAAAACTTCTGAACGAATACACAATGGTCTGAAGTAGTCTTCTTGTATCCCTGCTCCCCCATAACTGACTCAAACTTCACGTACCACTGTCTCGGTGCCTGTTTCAAACCGTAGAGGCTTTTCCAGAGTCTGCACACAAAGTCCTCTTTCCCGCTGACTCTGAAGCCTTCTGGTTGCTCCATGTAAATTCTTCTTCTTCCAGAACTCCCGTGAAGAAATGCGGTCTTGACATCCATCTGCTCAACTTCTAGGTCGAGGCTTGCTGCTAAGCTGAGTACACCACTCTGATGGATGACATCTTCACAACTGGAGAGAAGATTTCATCGAAGTCAATGCCTTTCCTCTGATTGAATCCCTTGACAACTAGTCTGGCTTTGTACCGGGGTTGTGAAGTATGCTCTTGTTGCTTCACTCTGTACACCCATTTGTTCTTCAAAGCCCTTTTGCCTCTTGGCAATTTCACCAACTCAAAGTGTGATTGTCATGCAAAGATTTCATCTCATCTTGCATGGCTTCCTCCCACTTTTCTCTGTCTTCTGTTTTCCACAGCCTCCTGTAGCTCTCGGGTTCTCCCCCGTCAGTAAGCAGCACATACTCATATGCAGAGTATTTGGTTGAAGGTCGCATGTCTCTGTCAGACCTTCTCTGTGGAACTGTTGGTGGAACTTCTGGTACTAGTGGTTGATCATGATCATCATCTCTGGGAGCTTCATCACATGTACCCTCATGTCTGGGAACCTCATCTTCAAATCGTACTGGCACCGGTGTATGAGGTTCTGGATTCACATTTCTGTATTGCTGGGGCATTGTCTTCATCTCCTTTTTGATATCTTCTATGGTCTGGTCTTCAACAAAGACAACATCTCGGCTCCTGACGATCTTCTTCTCCGCAGGATCATAGAGTTTGTAGCTGAAATCATCCTGACCATAGCCAATAAAGACACACTGTCGCGTCTTTGCATCAAGCTTGGATCTCTCGTCCTTTGGGATGTGTACAAATGCTTTGCACCCAAAGACATGCAAGTGTTAATAAGACACTTCTTTACCTGTCCAAGCTTGGTAAGGAACATTACCTTTCAGTGCGACCGTTGGGGACATGTTCAAAACATGTACTGCTGTGATGAGTGCCTCCCCCCAGAATGTCTTCGGCAGCTTGGCTTGTGACAGCAAGCTTCTGATCCTCTCGCACAAGGTTCTGTTCATCCTCTCAGCTAGGCCATTCAGCTGAGGTGTCTTCGGAGGTGTCGTTTGATGTCTGATTCCTTGCGTCTTGCAGTACTGATCAAACGGACCTCTGTATTCTCCACCATTGTCTGTTCTGATGCACTTCAGTTTCTTGCCGGTTTTCCTCTCCACCAAAGCATGAAACTCCTTGAACACTCCTAGCACTTGATCTTTTCTCTTCAAGGTGTATGCCCAGATCTTCCTGAATGATAATCAATGAATGTCACGAAATACAGTGACCCTCCGAGTGTTCGTGTCTGCATCGGACCGCATACATCTGAATGTATGAGATCTAGTACCTTCGGTTTCCGTTGAGGCGGGGAGCTCTGGAAGGATACTCTGTTCTACTTTCCAGCCTGCAGTGTTCACACTTCCGTAAGTGTGAGTTCTTTAATTCTGGAAGAACATTCCACCTGCGTAGTATCTCCATCCTTGTTTGGCTCATGTGACCGAGCTTTTTATGCCACAGCTCGGCTGCCTCATTACTCTTGACTGTATTTATGCTACTATTTGAAAGCTTAGCATGCATCAAATACAGGGTTGAGTCTTTCTTACCTCGTGCCACGACCATTGATCCTTTAGTGAACTTCCAGCATCCGTCACTAAAGGTGCTGCAGAAACCTTCATCATCCAGCTTGCCTGTTGAGATCAGGTTTAACCGGATATCTGGGATGTGCTTGACTCCCTTCAACACTAGCCTTGTCCCATTCTCTGTTTCAAGGCAGATGTCTCCAATACCGACGGCTTTGGACTGACCGTCATTCCCCATCCTTACAGCACCGTAGTCCCCTGGTGTGTAAGATGAAAAGAAGTCTCTGCGAGATGTGGCGTGTATGGAGGCGCCACTATCTATCACCCAACTGGTCTCGTGGCTGGCAAGATTCACAACAGCTTCTTCATACATTATTCAAAATTCTTTGGAGGTTTTCTCGGTGGTTGTAGCAACTCTTTCTTGGTTAGAGTCACCATCTCTCCTGGACTGCTCATTCTTCAGTTAGTAGCAATCCCGCTTTATATGGCCTTTCTTTTACAGTGATAGCACTCAATATCTCTAGTTCTTGACTTACCTCGTTTTTGTCTGATCTCCTTGGGCCTCGGCTTTTACTCCTCCCCCTTCTGGTGTTCTTCTCCGTCACTAGAGCTTCTGAGGTTGAGGCTGATGCTGACTCCTGCATTCTCGTCCTCTTTTCTTCTTCTCGAAGATCCCGGTCTTTGCCATCTCCATAGTGACTTTCCCATCTGCGGCTGAATTGATCACCGTAGATCTGAACGTTTCCCAAGATTCTGGTAACGTATTAAAGAGTATTAAGCCATTTACCTCATCTCCGAAGTCTATGCCCAATCCAGACAGTTCTTTCATGGTGCCGAGGAAATCGTTGATATGATCTGCCACTGCTGTACCTTCCTGGTATTTCAAACCCATCATCTTCTTGATTTAGTACAGCTTGTTGTTTCCAGTCTTTGCTCGGAAAAGATCCTCCAGCTTTCTCCATAAGACACGTGCATTTATCTCTTCACTGACATGGTTTACGATACTGTCGTCGATCCATTGACGAATAGTACTGCATGTTTTCTGGTGAAGATTAGCCCACTTTCCATCGGTCATTCCTTCTGGTTTCTGCTCCAGAAACACCGATCCATCATAGTCCTTAACATACAGAAGGTCTTTCATCCTTCCTCTCCATGTGAAATAGTTTGTACTGGTTAACAAAATCATTTTTCCGTTGCTCCCCTCCATCATAAAAATTCTAAGCAGAATTTCAAAAAATGGACCTCACCGTTGCGTCCGGAATGGTCGAAAATGGTGGAAATGACACTTCGTTTGTCAAAATCCGACACAGGGACCAAATTGCAAATTTCAGAAATTACAGGGGTCAAGGTGCAATTTCCGAAAGTTCAGGGGCCAAAGTGCAATTACGGAAAATTTCAGGGACTAAATTGAAATTTCCAAAAATTTCAGTGACTAAATTGAAAATTTCTGAAAGTATAGGGGCTAAATTGTAATTTCCAAAAAGTTCAGTGACCTATCTGAAATTTACCAGACACCGCTGACGTGGCAGATGGCGTGGCTGCTGACTGGGCGGGTCTGCTGACGTGGCGCTGACTGGGCTGCTGACTGTGCGCTGACGTGGCGCTGACTGTGCGCTGACTGGGCGCTGACGTGGTCGTCTTCTTCCTTGAACAGCGCGTGGAGCGCGTGTTTGCGCGTGTAGCGCGTGGGAAGCTCTCTGACTGGCGCGTGCGGCGCGTGCGTCGTCTTCCGGCCTCCGTTCGATCGCCGGAAAATACCACCGTGCTCGTCTCGCCGTGAAAAGTCTGATGGTATGCTCAAAATCCATTTTCGACAACTTTTGTCGGAACCTACTTTCCGAATCGAAGCTCTGTTTCTGAGTTTCGGGATCCCTCCGAGTAACCTAAGCTCTGATACCGCTTGTTGTGATTAAACACACAAAAATAGAGGATAATTTGAGAGAAAACTCTTCTTTTATATACCCACAAAAGAATTACAAAGCTTCCAATACAAGCTTTACAAAAAACTCTCACCAATCACTCTCACTACACTTTCACACATTTAGGGATGGATTACAATGGCCTAAAGAGCTCAGATTTATAGTGAGGCAAACCGCGTGAACAGTGTCACGCGGTTTTGCCAGCTCACTCCTGCATGTTACACACACACACAGCTTGCTTCACATTCTGTTTCATGCTTTCGGTGCAAAGTTGCACATTAAGTCAACACTCTCTTATCTTCAACCACTATGAAGCAATCTCTTATCCTCAATCTCTATGATACCAAATAGTAGATGAGTTTTGGATGTCTTTGTTGTTTTTTTTCCTATAATTTTGGATGTATGGTTAATGAACTCGATCATAATTTTACCAATAAAGTCACAATTTTATATTTTCATCAGTTATCACCAGAACATTTAACGTATGGAAAGATAAGATGAGATCAGATCAGCAATGGATCGGTGCTAGGTTAAAAGATGGGTATCTAACGAATGAGTTCATTGCGAGTATTGAAGAGTTTATGCAACTGGCAGAAAGTCATCCTACATTTATGGACGGAATGAAAATTAAGTGTCTATGTAACCGACGTAGGTGTCAAAATCGGAGTTTTTATGACCCCAGATACTGTGAAACTCCATCTTGCAAAATATGATTTTGTACCAAACTACTATGTATAGTATAAACATGGGGAGATTGAACGACGAGATACCTCGGAACATAAGATTAGTCAGAGTCCAAAAGTAGAGTATACCCAAGTGAACAACGTAATTCGAGAAATGGTATTGGATGTTGCCGGACCTACTTTCAATCAAAATGAGAGTGAAGAGACTCCAAATACTGTGACACGAAAACTTTATGACATGCTTAGAGCATCAGAGCAGGAGATTTGGCATGGGAACCCTTACGGGCATTCACAGTTATCGGCGGTGGCTAGACTCCTGAATTTGAAGGCGGAACACCATTTTTCGGAAAGGTGTTACGACGATATTTGTCAATTTGTACATGAAATGATTCCGGAGGATAATGTAATGACAGACAACATTTATAGCACGAAGAAGTTAATTCAAGGCTTGGGTCTACCAGTAGAATAAATTCACTGTTGTAATCGTTTAATATGTATATGTTTATTTCCCTGTTGAAGCTGAGGATATCCTTATGTGTTTTGAATGGTCTTTCTGTTCTGTTTCACTTGCATCTTTAATTTTATTATTGTGTTTGAATAATTTGCAAGACATAGTAGCCATTGTGTTCCTACTTGATTATCCAAACACAAAACGAAAGCTGTTATTTCATCATGCATGGCTTTCAACAATGGGATGAATAAATGATTGTAAGAAAAGGTATAAGAAATAGTAATAAATATTAAACTCGGCTTTATCATTTCCAGATTAAATAGCCTTCATTGGAAGAATTGTATCAAGCTGTTATTTGTATAGTCACTGTTATTTGTATCAAGCTGCAACATCTGTTCAACCCAAGTGTTTCTGCAATGGTTTGCACACTACCAAAACATATTTGACCCTAGTATTTGCAGGCTGCTGGCTATATTTCCCGTGTTCTTTTATATCATCTTTGCAGGCTGTTGGCCCGTGTTCTTTTAACATAATCTTATAATATGCTTTATATGAAGAGAGTTGTAGCTTTGACATGTCTCATTTCTCAAATGCAGGGTGTAGTCAATTGATTCAATCCATTTTTTTCATTTTGGAAATCAGTTAACTTTAAATTTAATAGCATCATTGTACTATGATATCGACTAAAACTTTAAATTCTCATGCACTGGCGGAGCTTTTAAATTTAATATAGCAGCATTGTACTATGATTATAGATATGGTACGGGGAGCACAACCAGCTGACCGGAGACGGGTAGTTGAGCGGTCAAGCTAGATGTCCTCATCACATTCCACACCGGAGGACGATAGACCCTCTACGGTCCCACCTACTCTTATTTCTGCTCCTCAAACGTCAGCAGGATCGACTTCAGCTAGATCATCTCATACAGCGCGAAGTTTACAGAGTTGTACCAAAATTATGATTATACATGCTATTCATGATCACTATGATTTTCGAAAGCTTATTAAAATACTACTAAACATTTATTTACTATTTTATACTCAGGTTCATACCTTCGGCCTCTCGCAAGATAGGGGAAATATTTAAGGAGAAATTTACAGATGAGGGTCACAGTGGACTAAAATGTCTAAAGACATAAAAGAACACTACTGGGATGAATTTCAGGTATATTAATATAATATACCTTGTAATATTTATCATTGTTGATTGTTAAATATTTATTCCAATTGTTTTTTACAAATTTTTATGGAAATTTTATAAGTGGGGTTCTGCGCATGCGGTCACTGTTAGGACTACATGGAATAATGTGTGTCAGAATCGGTATAACGATAAACTTTGAAAATGACTCTATAAATATAAAGAATGAGGGAAGCCACTCTATATTCCAAATAATGTTTGTAATAAATGGCAAGAGTATTGGAGAAGTCCAGAGTTTAAATTAAAATCTCAACAAGCATCAAAAAATCGAAAGACTGAGAAGGCTGGAGAAGGATGTTGGATAATATGACCCATAGCGTCACTATTTGTACAGATCATGGTGTTGTTGTACAAATTAACTATGTGACAAGGAAATTGCACTCTCATCGTTTGTGATTAGATCACCGAAGATATATAAATGAAGAGAGGTCCATATGATTAGTTCCTGGATTGAGAATGATATGAGACAGTATCAGTCCACGAAGGATTAATCATTAAATATCCCTAGCCGGAGTATTATCGAGACAGGACATCGATAATGCGGAATAGGCTAGTATTGCACTTGTGCGCGTTGTGAGGGCAACGGCATAGTTCTCATATATTTAAGTATGGATACTTATGCAAGTGCGATAGGAGGTTGTGTTTCACCGATGGTACGGGAAACAGCTTCGCTCTGGATAGACCCCTCGGAATCCATTGGTATTATGACTATGTGTCTATGGGAGTCCGACATCAGGGTAGGTGTATTTGGTCTTAACCTGAGACTTGCACCGCTAATGCTTACGACAATCAATATACTTTAGTTGAGGTCGTCTAGGACTCTAACCGGTTCTGTGTACGCCAATGCTGGGTATATGAGAATCGTAGAGTATTGGTGGTGTGATGTCAAGACGGAAGTATCACTCCAGTCATAGTGGAGATGATGTCACGCAGGATACGGTATTAGTGCTCTTAAGTGTTGCGCAACCATCGGGATATTATGACTAGGTCATGCATATCCGATTATAGAGACTAGTTACCAGACATCCGACATGTGCTTCGGACGGGGCAGACACTTATCCAGCCCCAGCCCTAGCACGTGACTATCTGATACTGGGCCGATATACACAATACTTAGTAGACTACGCCTGATATAGATCTTAAATATTCTTATAAGAATATGTCCGGAGAATTGGGAAGACTTGGTGCTTTGCTAGAAGCCAACCTTGTCTAGTAAATCGGTAAAAGTAGTACTTGGTACTTACGTGTTCGGATAGTCCGATGACCGATTTGACTGCCAACATATCCGGGGATCTCATGGGTCGCTTCCCAAAGATCACCGATGATGTATGACTCGCACTTATATTAATCTGGGATTAATAAGATGAGAGAGAAAATTAATCTGGGATTAATTACGGAGATATTTTATCGGGGATAAAATACTATAAAAGAGAGAGATAACGATTAATTTAGAATTAATCGGTAAATTAATTATTTGAATAATTAAATGAAATTGGATTTCGACGCGGAATTAAAATTAGATTTTAATTCGGGCGAGCGAATTAATTTTGAATTAATTCGTTAGCGACGTGAATAGTGATTTCGCTAGGCGTAATCATTTAATTACGACGCAACGGAAAATTCGTTAATTTAGAATTAGCGAATCCGAGCCCGAGATTATTTGCGAGCGCATTCGCATTTCGAATTCGAGTGCGGCACGTAAGTCAAATCAAGCGTCAAATCGCTAGTCGCATCTAGCGTCACATCAAGCGTCAAATCATGTCACTTTGAGTGATGTGACAATTGATTAGATTGATTTGATTGAAAAGACTTGATGTGAGTGGTTGGAAATCAACTTTTTGAAAGTTGAAGACATAATTGTTTTTATATCTTCCTTTGACTTTTGAAAGAAAAATGAAGTGTATTTGCTTTTATTATTTGTAGAAAATATATAAGCAAATTAAAAAACCAATTTTCCACACACTTTTCACTTCTCTCCTCACCATTTCTCCTTCCTCTCTCACGCAATTTCTTCTTGTTCTTGAGGCAGTGAACTGCCGATGGAAGCAAAGGAAAATTAGGGAAGCCAAGTGCGTTTTGATGCAAAAAAAGAGTGCTAGCACACTCCGGGATCAATGCGAAGGTGATAGGGAAGCTTACCCATGAGCCGGGATTCAAATGATGAAGCTTGGAGCTTCAAATCTTGTTGGTGATGGCCGAAATTCACTGTTCACAGCAGCCCACTGCCGCTCAAACCAGTGTGCAGTCCACTGCCAAGGCAGTTCGTTTTGTGCCCAAATCGTCGCTCAACCGCTCGATTAAGTATTCCGCAAACTTTCGTCGTTGTACTCACTTGTGTTCATGCTTGAGTTTTATCTTGGGACCTATAGAAATCCAACAAAGGATCGGGTGTTTTTAAAACTAACAGTGGCTCGAAGTCTACCATTCAACATTTTATTGATATGTTTAGATTTCTTAAACATGCGCACATTTATTCTTATTTTTTGTTACTTTTATTAAAAGATATTTATTAATTTTTTATCTTTTAAATAGGAATCTCAGCTGGGACATGCACCCCCAGGCTATGAGGTGTTTAAGCACACAAAGAAGGACGAAACTTTTATTGATAAGAGATCAAGCGACATTAATGTAAGTTTTTTCTTTATAAATTAAATATTTTTAATTTTCTATTTTCAAATCATTTTTGCTTTCTTATATATAATTGCATTATTAATGGTAGGCTGTTGTGGAGCAAATGGTAGCGATTGCATATCAGTTTTCAGAGAAGTCTGATGAGCTTGAGACTCAGCTCGACACCAATCGCCTATAATTAGATGTTGTTGGAGTGGATACTAAGAAACGTCGAGTGTACGGTCTCAGCTCTCTTGCATTGCTTTCATATCCAGATTCGTTGCGCAGCTCATGTAGATCGTATTACGGTTCAACTTTTGATGATACATTTATGCAACGGGTACAAGATCGAGTTAGGATTGAGATGCAGACTATACAACAATGACTGGATGAAGAGCAACGAAAGAGAAATGAAGAGATGCAACGACTAGAGGAAGAGCCGCGGAAGAGAAATGAAGAGGTGCTTGATCTTAAATAGAAGATGGCAGAGATGGAGCGGTATTTTCGGATGATGGGAGACTTGAGTTCACAACCTTCCTCTTCAGGTCCACCAAATCCTCCGACTAATTGTGAGGATACGGATAAAGATGATTAACTCGTATGTATTTTTTTATATTGTACTTTTTTAAACATTATAACATTTATGTAATAAAAATTTAATTTTACAATTTGTTTTGTTTATTTTATAATTTAAGTAATTAACATAAATTTGACTAATATTAATAATATGATTTTAAAATAAAATAAATTTCTTTAAAAATTTAAAAAATGAAAAATTTACTGAGAATGGAATTTCGGTTGCTAATTAGAAACGAAAATTTCATTTCTAATATAGAGAATTTTCGAAGCAATCGTAGGCATTAGAAATGGAATATCTATAGCAATTTTATTTCTACTTAGCTACGGACTTTCGGTTTCTACTTAGCTACAGAATTATCTGTCGCTATTTAGAAATGGATATTCCATCGTAATTTAGATGTGAAAATTCAACCGTAGCAATTTCATCTTTCATGAGAAATGGATTTTCCGTTGCTAATTAGAGACATAATAATTTTCGTCTCTAAATTTAGAGACGGTTATCAAATTTTCGTCGCTATTTATTTGGTGATCAAGAAAATAGAGACGAAGTTATTCTATCTCTATTCCGTCGCTAATTGCTTTTTAGCGATGGAATAGAGACGGATTTTTCCGTCGCTATAACACTATTTTCTTGTAGTGAAAGATAACTCGGACTCTCGAAAAAAAGAAGTTCACTTACATCACCCAATTATGCTAGTTGTTAATCAAAGCAAACGTTGACAGTTTGAGGTCTTTTCCTCATATCTCATTCATATTGATTTGCCATATTAGATTTTTTACAAATGTATATTGTTACACCATAAATAATTTCAGCCCAATTAGAACAGCCCAATACCAATTCACTTCAGGAGCCCATCTTTGAATCAAGCATGAAATTACTATTTATGTAGGAAAATAACAAATAAGCAAGAAAATATTAAGGGTCAAGGCCACTTATTCTCAAACGCAAATGCTTCATGAAGTTGAGGAATATTGGAAGTTGAGGGTGGAAGTTAGCAAAACATGCATAAAGTTGAGAAGCAATTAAAGGAAGTTATTTTCAAGAGCTATAAAAACCAAAGGAGAGCCAAGATAGAGAGACCATTCTCCAACACATCGATCAAAAAACTCAACATGTCGTCTTTAATTATTTTCCTGTAGGTAAATATTTGTTAAGCTCTCTTTTGTAATTAGGACTTATTTAAATTTTAGTAAAGCTCATATTCAGTAGTTTGCAATTCATTTCTCTATAATTAGATTTCAATTCTAGTAAATATCTTATTTCCAATAATTTTTAATTTCTTATCTTTTATTAGCATCCTCCTAGAATTTAATTGACTATCCCTTGCAAGCTTTAGAGAACCCATTAGTATTCACAATCGTTCAATTAGAAGTCAGTTTATAATATTAAGGATTTATTCCTCTGGCACGCCCAACAACAATACTTTTGGAGCCAACAGTGATTTTGGCACGCCCAATGGGAAACACTAGTAGGATGTCGTCAAAGACAAGAAGTAACGTTGGAAAAGTCACTGCCACATCTGATTTGGAGTTTGCTCCTACAACGATAAGGCAAGGACAAAAGAATCGTTTCATACCAGGTGGATTAAATTGAGAGGAACCTGGCTCCTCTTAAAATTCACAGTCAGGAAGATCAAACTCCAACAAAACCTGTTGTTGGAGCCTCAGGTGATATGGTTTCACTTACCAATTTAAGTGATGAGTTGGTTAATTTTGCAGACATAACAAGGAGGATGGCAGCGAGCCAAAAAAAGATCTTGTAGACCTTAGAGAGGATGGAACAACATATGTTTGGCCAAACTTTTAAGTCCAAGAATGAGAGGAATGAAGTACATGAAGCAATTTCTAGGCTAGTTAGGTAGGAAGAAATCAAGGGACAATTATCTAGAGGGTCTCAGGAAACACATGGCGTACGTTGTCCTTATAGGCCAAATCATCACTCTCCTCCTCCTCAAGTGAAAAAAAGATACTAACCTCTTCACAGGAGATAAGAAGTTGGAGGATTTGTTAGGATTCCTGCTACCAATGCTTGTCATTTTGGCAATGGCAGGCTTGTGGCTCATATAGCTCCTCAACAGTTCTTTGGAGCCACGAATCCGAACAACCATCCTGCAATTTATGAAGAGGGAGTATATACATGAATGGGCCCAAGGGCAATCCTCCATTTTTCAACAGAGGAAATCCTCCAACAGTGCATATTCCTCAACACGTTGATACAGAAATAGCAAGGAAAATGGTGCAGGAATTCTATGGACCATGACTGGGGCAAATCGATCGTCCCGAATTTCTGAAGTCGTATCCTGATACAATTGAAAGAGAAAATCCATATCCCATAGGATACAAGAGTTCTCAAAGATGGTGCAAAGAGGCCTGGATATAGAGTTGATGAAGAAATTTAAGGGATTTCTATTATTTGAAAAGCATTCGGAGGAGATGACAAGGCATATGAAACTTTGTACATTAATGACCAAGTAAATAGAATGCCAATATCCAAGGTACTCGTGGATAATGGGTCATTATTAAATGTAATGCCTTTCAGGATGTTATTGACATTGGGAAAGTTAGAGGATGACCTAATTTCAACAGAGATTTTTGTTGTAGCTTTTACAAGAGAGGTAACCAGAACACTTGAGGTATTGCTAGTAGAACTTACTCTGGAAAGTAATAATTCTTTGTCTGCGTCTTTTATAGTGAATTCCACTGTCAGTTATCAAGCTGTCCTTGAAAGGGATTGGATTCATGCCAACTGGTGTTTGTCATCCTCATTGCACAAATTCCTCATATTATGGATAGGAGACGAAGTGGAAGTAGTTTGGGAAGACGAGAAGCCTTTTCAAACACATATTGACTCAATAGAGGCCCTGTATTATGAAGAGAATTGAGTATTGTTCAATTTATTGGGAAGAATAAGTTTAGAGGACCAAAAGGCACGATACTCAGTAAGTAGAAAGCTAACAGAAATCAGTTCAAATCCCTCATGAAATCTAATAAACATTAAAAAATATACATTTATTAAAAGAAAAATTAATCATTTTACACTTATAATTTCATTAATCCATTTTATTTAGTACATTTGAGAAATAATAATTAAATTTTAATTTTATATATTTTATTGTGATTTTTATTTCTTGTGTAGGTAAAATATGTTTTGGATGCTCAACAGGAAAATATATATGAATTCCAGGACATAAAAATAAAAGAGCATGACAGATGGATTCAAAACGGACACTGAAAACATTCATCGTGTTTATATCGGTAAAAAAAAATTAATAATATATTTAGCCACACATGTATTTTATTATTATTATTATTATTATTATATATATAATATTTTGGAGGTCCCACTGAAATTTTTATATATAATATTATATATATAATTTTGGAAGTCTCACCAAAATTTTATATATGTATATAATACTCTTATAATATAATAATATATAAAAAAATAAAAAACAAAAAAAAAATATTTACGATTGGCCCATTGTGTTTGGTAGTTGCATGCAAATTGGAGGAGATGTGCTTAGAGATGGCAACAACACCCGGACTCGGCCCGGGACCGCATGGACCCGGACGACCCGGGTCCAGAATTAAAAAATCTGGACCCGGGTCTTTAAAATTAAGACCCGAGTGATTCCGAGTCTGGACCCGGGATCACGCGGGTCCGGACCGGGTACAACCGGGTCCGGAAAAATAAAAATAAAAAAATAAATTAGATTATAATAAAAAATATAAAATATTATGCATATATATATATATATATATAATAGAATATAATAAAAAATTAAAAGAATTGAAATAAAACTAATAAAATTGACAAAATACAAATATAAATATAAAATAATACAATTAAAATTTAAAAAAAAATTAAAAAAAAAAGAATCCGGGTTCCCGGATCCGGACCCGGGTCCTGATCCGGATTTTGCCATCCCTAGATGTGCTTCAGCACCTCTATAAATAGAGGATGCTCGAAACCTCATTCCTCAGTGAAATTCCCATGTGTCTCTCTTGAGACTTTGTGGGATTAGCTCTTATGTGTTTTATTTTTCTTTTATTAATAAAATTATGAGTGTTCTTATTTATATATTGTTTTGCTAATTTGCATCATGTAGGGTAAATGATGAAGTTCTTGATATGAAAATATAAATGATTTTTATTTATATTAGATGTTATAGATTTTGATAATTTTCCAAACAAAATTATTACTTTTCCATTTTATTGAGGACTCTTGAGTAGTTGTAGACAGTCTCTGATTGGCACAGATAATACTTGAATCTCATAAATGCAAGAGAATGGACGGTTAAAATTTTGGATTAGTTATAGACAATATGGTTCTATATATTTTGGGATATTTAATACCTTGACAAGACTAATTATAGACAAAATGGATTATATGTGTTGGCATAATTAATACATGGCAATCAATAAATAAATTGACTGGGAAATAATTATGATTTATATTTTATTGGAAAATAAAAATAACTTTATATTTGAAATATCTAGAGTGGATCCCGTAACCCATAGTATTTTATTTTATTATTTTTATATTATTAGTTGAATTATTTTTTATCATATTAAATATGTTCCATGTGGATTGACCCAGGACTCACCATGTTATTTTATTACTTCGACACTCATATACATAGGAGAAAGAACCATTTTGTGAGTGTGTCAAAGTTATCTACTATTGTGCCTTCTAGGCCAAAGTAGTACCATGTCATCACAGAGGTTGATGACTAACTTTACAAAAGAGGAATATGCAGTGGCTACAGATAACAATGGAGGAAGTTTATGAGGCTCACGAAGCAGAAGTATTTTTTAGGAAGAACCGGTGGAAGAAATGAAGGAAATCCAATTGTATGAATTGGATCCTACTGCTCAAAAGATTGAGGACAATAAAACTGAAGTGTTAGATCATTTGGAAGAAATCAACCTTGGGACACTAGAGAATCCAAGGGGGTCATTTATGTCAATGAACTCCTACATGATGACTTTAAAAATAAAATTATTGAAGTTTTGGAGGAATATAATGATTGCTTCTGTAATACCCAGGAAATCTCGACGACTACTAAGTTAGGGATGATATGATATATGATATAAATCATGTTCAAGTATGTACGTGTTTGAGGAATTACGTTTCGGATATTTGGTAAATCCCTTGCAGATTCGATATGGAAATCATTTCTCGTACCATTCCGAATAGCCCTTAGTATTTAAGCTGTAACTTTTTCATACAATCTCTGATTTTTATGAACTGTATATCGTCGGAAATCTAAGACTGAGACCTATAACTTTCGCGTTGAATATATTTCCAAATTAAAATCAGAAGCAGGTTAAAAATCGAGATTTCCACAGCTGATATAGTAATTTCGGGAATACCTTAGAAATTGGGTGAGGTGACAAATTTTGAACCAATCAGTTGCAAACAAAAATTAGCCCCCTTTGTCTATAAATAAATAACTATTCGCTTCTCTCATTCTCAAGACAAAAATGTGGGTGAGCTCAAGGGAAACTCCTCCAAACTTCTTCCTCTCAAGCAAGTTTTGATGGAATGATGATGAGTTTTCAAGTCCTTTTGAGTCAAGTAAGCATCTTCTTCTTCTTCCTTCTTCTAATTTTGACAAAAAAATATCCATTTTGCATTCCCATTTTCTCACTTAGGGACCCTACGAATTGGGGCTTTGTTGTTTGAAAGTATTGAGTATAAATTAGACATTAAGACATGTGTAGGATGTTATATGGAGTAGTTTATGCCTAAGTTTTGTTAAATAATGGCAAGGTGGAAAAATGGGTATGGTGGCCAAGTTTCTTAACATATTGGGGGTTTCTTTTGTTGATTTGATGATAAATTGTTAAAGTTCATGCATTAAAGGATGTTATAGCATGATTTTAAATTGTTTGGAGTTGATAACTCAAAGGTGGAATGGTTAAAGTTTTTGGCCAATTATGTATGAATGTGTTGGAAAAGTATTTTTTTTTTGTAAATTAATGATATTTGTTAATGGCTTATTTTGAGTGTAATAAGAATTACTTGTTTGAAAATTAAATAAAGTTAAGATAATGGTGAAATTGGTATGTTGGGCAGTAAATTTTAGTGAAGTCACATTCGGCACAAGTTGTAATAACCTAGCTGTAACTTGAGTGTTTGACGCCCAAATGATGAACCGTAGACTTATGAGTAAAATAGAGATATAAGAGAATAACATATCCAAAAATCAGAATATTTGGACTTATCATAAAACCAAACCGAATTTTTGAAGTTGGGTGACCTGCTGCGAATACACCCAGTTTTTTTTTTTTTTTTTTCTGATCACCCCTGAAATTCAACTTAGAACTTAAGTTTTCGAAATCGAAAATGAGTTCCGTAAAAACCGACTCCATTCTTTTAAAATTTCAGCTTTAGATTCCATCCCAATTAGTTGTAGTGAATTTTCAAAGTTAACCGTTGAGCATAGGATTTTAACGATTGGGCAGAATTTGAAATTTCGCTATCACACTTGCGTAACTCGAAACCTAAGCTGTAAAATTCATAGGCACCATAAATATCTTATATATTCATAAAGATTAAGATTCCATGCATTACATATTGATAGAAACCTGTCTGGAACAAAGCCAAGAAAACCCCTCCACGTGTTCTAAGCCCCAAGAACCGCGAATCTTGATTTTGTAAGAAAAAAATCCTTCCAAGATCAAGTCCAACCTTTAAGAAACATTGCCCTTAAGAACCTTTCTTTATTTCTGTGGAGAATCCTGAACAGCGATACAGCGCCACAACGCTTGCCAAACGTTGATAAGCTTTTGTTCCGTAAAACCAAAGGAGAATCCACTCCCTCAAGATGACACAAGTCAATTTATTTTGTAACAAGATATATTCTTAGTTAATTTCAATTACAATGAAAAATGCCCCTTTAAATAGGTGGCTAACCCTAATTCTACCCAAATATAATAAAACCCTAATAAAATAAACCTAATAACATATAAAATACTTGAAAATTTCATGCATGGGTTTTGTAATATAATTAAAGTTCAACCCAGCACTTAAACAACACATAACCTTAAAAAAATATAAAATATAAAAACTATAGGGATATGTTGCGTACTCATTTTGACCACACGTAAGTCCGAACTGGACTTTGATGTAAGTTACAAAGTTGTAAAGCTACGAGTTCTCTTTCTAATGCAACTTGAATCACCAAAATTGGACATCGGACGAGAAATTTACATCCAAAATACGAAGCCTGCGCAAATCCCGCCACTGCTAATGCACCATTCGGAAATAAAGCCGAAAATAAATCAAGGCAGCCCATGCACGTCCAAAACCCATTTCATTATTGATTTAGACATAATAAATCCTTCATATAAAGTCTCATGCATGGACCAAACTATAGAACCCAAGGAATCTTCCAAATCCACCAAAATGGCCCAAATACACCTATCTGACCAAGCCATGCAATCAACCACAACTTCAAGTTAACTTGGCCCAACAAACAGAACTCATTCTGGATCACATCATTCTCCCTCTCTTGAAAAGGATTCATCCTCGAATCCGTGCCCGGATCATAGATAGTAATGATAAAATGAATTGGATGATTATTCTGGAACAAAGAAAAATCACACGAAGGAGAAATGTCAATGTTGGGACAATAATGTTGCCTACTATTCCCTCTTGCCCACACTCTTTCTCAAAATCTATTTTCATTGCACTCACTACCCCATTAAGATTTGTAATTAAGTTCACATTCTCAATCTCATTCATAACAAATTCTATATGTTTAACACGCACAAAATTCTCACATGAGTTTACCCAAGTATTTCCCGACTCATTACTCTCATTTGGATGCTCAAAACTCTCAACACATTCGACTACACTTGTAGTTTCATTAATACATTTATCCATGCATTGAGCTTCAAAATTAGCATCAACAGCAACAGCTAAGTCATCCACCTCAGCAATAGCAACAACCTCCACATCACACTCACTCTTCACTACTTGCTCATTCACTACCATGCCCATATTTTCTTTTTTTACATTCACAACATCAATAACAAGTTCATTTTCCAAGCATTCGGTAATTCTTTCTTTTTTCCTCTTTTCAACCGCACTTCTTCTCTTCATTTTTAATTGATCTGTATAGGCTTGTTGTGGTGTTAAAAGAGGAAGAATCACTTACCTCCGCTCCGTGACATAAATGTACCTACTCCTTTCAACATGATGCCACACTTACCTATCATATTTCCATGAACCACCCAACAATACATGACAGTCAAGCATAGGCTCCACATCACATAATACCCCATCATGAAACCTCATAGTAGAAAATGCAACCATAACTTGATACTCCACCTTAACCTCAACACAATTAGGTAAGCCTTGAACCACATAAGGCTTAGGATGGTTTTGCAATGACAACTTCAATTTCTCCACGTGATTGGTACTCGTTAAATTAGCCCAATGTTCCCCATCAACAATCACACTACACACCTCATCTTTCACAAATACTTTTTTAGTACGAAAGATATTATCTCTTGGTTGTCCCAAAATATCAACCAACACATTGGCCATCTTGACAAAACAAACTCAAGAATGAAGAAAATACCAAAAATAAATTGACAAAGACAAGATAAATAATAAGGCGGAAAAAATTAAAAAAAAAAACCACGTAAGACTCAAAACAAAAACACAAAAAAATCAGACTCAAAACTCAGTGATAAATTCAACCAAAAATTTCCTTTTCGATTAAGGAACACTAAGGCAATCCCTAGCACAACTTAACACACAAGGTAATTGATCAAACTTTTCTTATTTCTCTTGTAAAAATTTGAATTTAATTTTTTTGATAATGACTCTCTAAATCCTAATTACGCATGCAAATTAAACAAACAAACTAATTCAGAACTGATTATAAACTAGAACCTGAAACTGACTCAAATCTCGTAACTAATATTCGGACCAGAAATTGGGACCTGATATGAGAACATACAGCCTTCAACTGTGCACTATTGACTAGATCTCATCGTGTATATGTAAATCAATATATTATGGGTCTTGTAACGCTTTCTAGATCAAAAGTTACAGCCTTTTTAAATTCAGTGCGCGGCTGAAAAATTCTGACCGAACTAATCCGAAAATTACATACAATTTCAACTCGAATTGACTCAAAACTCCACGAATTGAATCCTAAATGCTATTACCATGAAAGAACATTATAATAACATCCAAGATGCAGTCATAAACATGAAAAACACAGAGAAAAAATTGAAACTAGTAGAGACGAAAAAAAAATATAAAAACTTCATAGAACGATAAAAATAGAGAAAATCTTGACCTTGGAACCCTGAACTCTTGATACCAAATGATAGAAACCTGCCTGGAAAAAAGCTAAGCAAACCCCTCCACGTGTTCTAAGCCCCAAGAATCGCGAATCTTGATTTTGTAAGAACAAAATCCTTCCAAGATCAAGTCCAACCCTTAAGGAACATTGTCCTTAAGAACCTTTCTTTATTTCTTTGGAGAATCCTGAACAGCGATACAGCGCCACAACGCTTGCCACACGTTGATAAGCTTTTGTTCCGTAAAACCAAGGGAGAATCCACTCCCTCAAGATTACACAAGTCAAATTATTTTGTAAAAAGATATATTCTTAGTTAATTGTAATTACAATGAATATTGCCCCTTTAAATAGGTGGCTAACCCTAATTCTACCCAAATATAATAAAACCCTAATAAAATAAACCCAATAACATATAAAATACTTGAAAATTTCGTGCATAGGCTTTGTAATATAATTAAAGTTCAGCCCAACACTTAAACAACACATAACCTTAAAAAAATATAAAATATAAAAACTATAGGGATATGTTGCGTCATCATTTTGACCAAGAGTAAGTCCGAACTGGACTTTTATATAAGCTACAAAGTTGTAAAGTTACGAGTGCTCTTTCCAATGCAACATGAATCACCAAAATCGGACATCGGACGAGAAAGTTACGTCTACAATACGAAGACTGTGTAAATCCCGCCACTGCTAATGCACCATTTGGAAATAAAGCCGAAAATAAATCAAGGCAGCCCATGCACGTCCAAAACCCATTTCATTCTTGATTTAGACATAATAAATCCTTCATATAAAGTCTCATGCATGGACCAAACTCCAAAACCCAAGGAATCTTCCAAATCCACCAAAATGGCCTAAATACACCAATCTGACCAAGCCATGCAATCGGCCACAACTTCAAGTTAACTTGGCCCAACAAACAGAACTCATTCTGGATCACATCACATATTCCTTTATGCCATATGAAAATATTTCGAGTTATAGAAACTAACAGTTGTTTTGGCTTTAGATCGACGTCAGGATACTCGACGATCCTCCACACCGTGTACTGCTCTCGATTTGCCATAACACTGTGAGTGGATGCTTTGTTTTTTGTTTTCTTGACTTATGCTTTAAAATTCTTTTCATGTTTTGAGGTTTTAAATTGATTAAGGATATGCATGAGATTATATATTTCCGTCTCAGCGTTTGTTTACTGTTGGAAAATGCTTATTCATAAGCATTTTGAGGCACAATTTCAAGCATGGTCCACTTCGTGTTAGTGGTTGTTATTGAATGATTCGGATACTCCTCCGTGAGTAGTTCGAAATGGTATATTCATATGCTTAAAATGGTGCTTGGGTGAATGAGAAATTGTTGCTCAAAGTTCACCCATTAGTGTTGGAAAATAAAGAAAAGTAAGCTTGTCCCATATGGGAAAGCTATAGAGGGAATATTATGCTTATATATGATTGCTCATATGTAGATGGGTAAGAGTTGTAAGGATAAAGGCTCTCTCTACGTGCGCGGGGGGGGGGGGGGGCAAATCAAATCCGAATCAAGCTTGGCTCGTGTGCACCCGCGTGTCCTGCGTACACGAATGCCGGACCAAAATGTGCAGGCCCGGCCCAACCGAATTTTTACTTGTCTCTTTATTTTCCCAAGCCTTTTAAAGTTCCATAACAGTTGAATTAATGATATTAATCAACTTGGTGGTTAAAAGCAATGGAAGGTCTCTCACTCATGTGATTAATTGACATGTTAATTTCCTTTATTTGAAGTGTGATTTCCGTTTTTGGGGATAAAAAACACAAAAATACAGTTCACAAGACAGTGTCGTTTTCTTTGTTTTTCATCTTATTTGGGAAGAGTTCAAACGCTTTAGAGGTTCGTTGGATACGAGTTCGGTGGTGCCCTTACTCGTACGGTTTTTCGTTGTATCCTGGGAAATAATCGTCTCGTGTTCTACTGCACCTACGGTGGGAGGCGAATTTGTTTTAAGGAAATTGTTGGCATCAACAAGCCTCGAATTTCTCTCTGTTTCGTTCGATACTGCACAGCCTCCGTTCTGAATTGTTCCTGTCGCTAGTTCATAATTGCTCAGTTGTATTCGCTCCTTTAGCTTTGTTATTTTCATTATTGTTGCTTAGTTATTACCGATACTTTATTGTACCATCCGTGTTCTGTTTTACTGTTGTTCATTGTCCTTTGTAAGAACACAGTAACAAATTATTTGTAATAGTCTTAAAACAAATTCTGACTCTGTGGATATGGAAAACAGTCCAAACACAGTAGATCCGAATATGGCAGCCTCTTCGGCTGGCCAGAATATTGTGGCAGCCCCCGTGGCTGGCCAAAGTGCAGTGGCAGCCCCTTCGGCTGGCCAACTTGCTTCAGCCTCTGGGCTTAATATGGCAGCCGATGTGGCTAGCCAATGTGTTGTTGCCTCTGTGGCTAGACAACATGTTGGACATATAAGCCATGTCAACCCTACTGCGGAAAAACCTGAAAAATTCAGTGTACAAAATTTTAAACGATGGCAACAGAAAATGTTTTTCTACTTGACCACGTTGAACCTTGCGAGGTTTCTAAAGGAAGATGCTCCTGTACCCGCGGAGGGTGAGATTGATATCCAAGTGATCAGTGCGATCGATGCTTGGAAACATTCTGAATTCCTATGTAGGAATTATGTGCTGAATGGGCTAAGTGATTCCTTGTACAGTGTGTACGCCGGAATGAAAACAGCAAAAGGTCTTTGGGAATCTTTAGATCGAAAATATAAAACTGAGGATGCGCCGGTACTAAGAAATTTGTCGTGAGCCGTTTCCTTGATTTTAAGATGGTTGATTCTAAAACTGTGTTAAGCCAAGTACAAGAACTGCAGATTATTCTAGCAGAAATTCATGCTAAAGGGATGAGTTTAAGTGAAACATTCCAAGTAGCCTCGATAATTGAGAAACTACCACCTGGTTGGAAAGATTTCAAAAATTATCTAAAACATAAGCAAAAAGAGATGAGCATTGAAGACCTGGTTCTTAAGCTCAGAATTGAAGAAGATAATCGAGTATCTGACAAGAGAGGAATATCTCATGAGGCCAAAGCAAATGTTGTTGAACATGGCCATAAGAACAAGAACCCTAAGAACAAAGGGTCAAGATGGGCCCTAAAGGAGGAGTTTCCAAGAAATCCAAATTTCAAGGAAGATGCTTCAACTGTGACAAAATGGGTCACAAGTCTTCTGAGTACAGACTGCCGAAGAAGAAAAAGAATCAAGAGGCTAATGTGATGGAAAATATGACTCAAGATGTTTCAGACATTAACCTTTCAGTTGTGGTTTCTGAGGTGAATCTGGTGGGTTCTAACCCAAGAGAGTGGTGGATTGACACTGGTGCCACTCGACATGTGTGCTCGGACAAGAGCATGTTCTCTTCATTTGAGCCTACTGGTAATGGGGAAAAATTATACATGGGAAATTCAGAACATCTGAGATTGAAGGTCAAGGCAAGGTGATTCTGAAAATGACCTCTGGGAAAGAGTTGACTTTGAACAACGTTCTATATGTACCAGAAATACGGAAGAATCTTGTGTCTGGATCACTTCTGAACAAGCACGGATTCCGGATGGTGTTTGAGTCTGATAAAGTAGTTTTAACTAAAAATGGGATGTATGTGGGAAAATGGTATGTAACTGATGGGCTCTTTAAGCTCAATGTAATGGTTGTTAAACCTACGAATATCAATAAAGCTAGTTCTTCTGCTTATATTGTTGAGTACTCTAATCTATGGCATGGTAGATTAGGACATGTTAATTTTAATTCATTACGGAAATTAATTAACATGAACCACATTCCCAATTTTAAAATTGATAACAAACATAAGTGTGATACTTGTGTTGAGGCAAAACTGACTAGATCATCTTTTCATAGTATTGAAAGAAACTCTGAACCTCTTGATCTAATTCATACCGATGTATGTGATTTCAATTCAATACAATCAAGAGGCGATAATAAATATTTTATTACCTTTATTGATGATTGCACAAGATTTTGCTATGTGTATTTGATGAAAAGCAAGGACGAAGCTATAGAGAAATTTGTTCTCTATAAGAATGAAGTTGAGAATCAACTGAATAAAAGAATTAAGGAGTTTGAGAAGTGATCGTGGTGGTGAGTATGTTTTCCCTTTTGAATCACTTTGTGAACAAAATGGAATCATACATCAAACCACAGCTCCTTATTCACCTCAATCCAATGGGATTGCAGAACGGAAGAATCGTACCTTGAAAGAGATGATGAACGCTATGTTAATCAGCTCTGGCTTACCTCATAATATGTGGGGAGAATCTGTCTTATCAACTAATTACCTTTTAAATAAGGTACCACGGAAAGAAGTAGGGAAAACTCCTTATGAAATGTGGAAAGGAAGAGTACCTTCCTATAAATTCCTACTACGAGTGTGGGGTGTTCTTGCTAAGGTAGTCATTCCTCCACCTAAAAAGGTGAAGATGGGACCAAAAACTATTGATTGCATTTTCATAGGATATGCACATAACTGTAATGCTTATTGATTTCTTGTGCATGAGTCTAATATACCAGATATTCACAAGAATACGATAATGGAGTCGAGAAATGCATCCTTTTTCGAATATGTTTTTTCCTTGTAAAACTAATTCGAATTCAAATGTGCACAAACGGGCACATGAGACTATAATTGAAGATAGTCAGGACCGAGAAAAAATAAATGTTCCAGAGGATCAACAAGTTGTTGAACTTGAACCAAGACGTAGCAAAAGAGCTAGAACCGAAAAATCATTTGGTCCAGATTTTCTGACATTTTTGCTAGAAAATGATCCTCAAAGCTATAACGAAGCTGTAAGGTCACCTGATGGTGCTTTGTGGAAAGATGCCATCAATAGTGAAATTGAATCCATCTTACAAAATCACCATGGGAGTTAGTGGATCTTCCTCCAGGATGTAAACCTTTAGGGTCCAAGTGGATTTTCAAAAAGAAAATAAAGGCAGATGGATCAATTGACAAGTACAAAGCAAGACTTGTAATTAAAGGTTACAGACAACGTGAAGGTCTTGATTACTTTGATACTTATTCTCCTGTAACGAGAATAAATTCCATAAGGATGATAATAGCTATTGCAGCTTTGCGCAATCTTGAGGTATATCAGATGGATGTGAAAACAGCCTTTCTAAATGGAGATTTAGATGAAGAAATTTACATGGAACAACCTGAAGGCTTTATAGCTCCAGGACAAGAAAAGAAAGTTTGTAAGTTGGTTAAATCCTTGTATGGATTAAAACAAGCTCCGAAACAGTGGCATAAAAAGTTTGATGACACCATGTTAGCAAATGGTTTCAAAATCAATGAGTGTGATAAATGCATTTATGTCAGAGAGACAGAAGTTGGATATGTCATTTTATGTCTCTACGTTGATGACATATTGATTGTCGGGAGTAATCTTAAAATGGTGAAATCTACCAAGAATATGCTGAAATCCAAGTTTGACATGAAAGACATGGGTTTAGCAGATGTCATTCTGGGAATAAAGATCTCGAGAAGTCCTGATGGACTTATTCTTGATCAGTCACACTATGTGGACAAGATTCTTGGTAAATTTAACAATGATGATTCTACTGTGGCTAGAACTCCTTTAGATGTGAGTCTACACCTATCAAAGAATAGGGGACAGGGTATATCTCAAGTAGAATACTCTAGAGTGATCGGGAGTTTGATGTATCTATCGAGTTGTACAAGGTCTGATATAGCCTGTACAGTAAACAAGCTCAGCAGATATACGAGTAATCCAGGGGTTTGATCACTGGAAAGCAATAGTGAGAGTACTTAGGTACTTACGTTTTACTCGTAATTATGGGTTGCACTATCATAGATATCCAGCTGTAGTCGAAGGATACAGTGATGTTAATTGGATATCTGACATGAAAGACTCAAAGTCTACCAGTGGCTATGTTTACACTAGCAGGTGCAGCTATATCATGAAAATCCTCCAAACAGACTGTGATAGCCAGATCTACAATGGAATCGGAATTCATTGCATTAGACAAGTGTGCTGAAGAAGCAGAATGGCTTCGAAATTTTCTAGAGGATATTCCAAGTTGGCCTAAGCCAGTGCCAGCAATTTGCATTCATTGCGATAGTCAATCTGCAATTGGAAGGGCACATAACAATATGTATAATGGTAAGTCTAGACATATTCGTCGTAGACACAATACCGTTAGACAATTACTCTCTACTGGAGTTATTTCGATTGACTATGTAAAGTCAAAGGATAACATTGCGGATCCGCTAACCAAATGGTTAAATAGAGAGTTGGTTGTGAAATCATCGAGGGGAATGAGACTAAACCCCATTAGATAAATGTTTATTACGAAGGAAAACCCAACCTTGTTGACTGGAGATCCCAAGATCTAGGTTCAATGGGACAACCTACTCGTAAAAGACATAATTGGTTCACTGTGGGGGGTTTACCCTCTAGTCCATTCCTATGGTGAAATGAAATAGTGATGCTCGTATGGATTGAGGTTAAGCAAGGCTTTTAATGATTCTTATGCGTCGGGAATCCGAACAGAGTATTACGAGATGCTCTTAAATAAGAAATCACCTATGTGAGAGAGAAGTGGGGCCGCTTCAAAGGGAATTGTACGGGGCACAATTCTTAGAAACTCTTGCAGAACCAGGTTGATGTTCATGGCCAAAATGAGCATAACAATGAGAACTCAGATGTGTTAGGTAAAACATCTGTGTGATATATGTTCTCCATTTACATGAACGGCAGTACAGTTCAATGACATCGCGTCCACTGTCAGCCAGTAAATGAGATATATTTTCACAATGGAAGGTTCAAAGGCTGAGGCCTACCTATCCTATGCAGGTTGTTGAACCGTTGAACTCTTCTAGGTCAAAATAAAATATTTTATAAAATAATTTTATTCGACGTTTTTCGCCAATTTCATTCATGTGGGGGATTGTTGGAAAATGCTTATTCATAAGCATTTTGAGGCACAATTTCAAGCATGGTCCACTTCGTGTTAGTGGTTGTTATTGAATGATTCGGATACTCCTCCGTGAGTAGTTCGAAATGGTATATTCATATGCTTAAAATGGTGCTTGGGTGAATGAGAAATTGTTGCTCAAAGTTCACCCATTGGTGTTGGAAAATAAAGAAAAGTAAGCTTGTCCCATATGGGAAAGCTATAGAGGGAATATTATGCTTATATATGATTGCTCATATGTAGATGGGTAAGAGTTGTAAGGATAGAGGCTCTCTCTACGTGCGCGGGGGGGGGGGGGGGGGGGTGCAAATCAAATCCGAATCAAGCTTGGCTCGTGTGCACCCGCGTGTCCTGCGTACACGAATGCCGGACCAAAATGTGCAGGCCCGGCCCAACCGAATTTTTACTTGTCTCTTTATTTTCCCAAGCCTTTTAAAGTTCCATAACAGTTGAATTAATGATATTAATCAACTTGGTGGTTACAAGCAATGGAAGGTCTCCCACTCATGTGATTAATTGACATGTTAATTTCCTTTATTTGAAGTGTGATTTCCGTTTTTGGGGATATAGAACACAAAAATACAGTTCACAAGACAGTGTCGTTTTTCTTTGTTTTTCATCTTATTTGGGAAGAGTTCAAACGCTTTCGAGGTTCGTTGGATACGAGTTCGGTGGTGCCCTTACTCGTACGGTTTTTCGTTGTATCCTGGGAAACAATCGTCTCGTGTTCTACTGCACCTACGGTTGGAGGCGAATTTGTTTTAAGGAAATTGTTGGCATCAACAAGCCTCGAATTTCTCTATGTTTCGTTCGATACTGCACAGCCTCGTTCTGAATTGTTCCTGTCGCTAGTTCATAATTGCTCAGTTGTATTCGCTTTTTAGCTTTGTTATTTTCATTATTGTTGCTTAGTTACTACCGATACTTTATTGTACCATCTGTGTTTGTTTTTACTGTTGTTCATTGTCCTTTGTAAGAACCAGTAACAAATTATTTGTAATATTTACTACTTTTATGATTTCTGAACTATCTATATGATTTCGCTGAGATGATCGATTAATGATATGTTTCCGCCCCGACGCTTATTGCATGTTTTATATTTTTATGACTCATCATATGTTTCCGCCGGGGTGCTTGTTAGGGTCTTGTCCATCTGAAATGGTATGATCTGCTACCTTGTCGACATGGATTGTTCATTCCTCGCTCAGTCTATGCGCGCGACTTGGGCGTTGAGCGCTTGATATGTTCTTGACGATGCATGCATGAAAATGGTTTACAGATATGTTTTGGATTTTTCTTATGGTTTTGTTATTTAAAATCCACTCACCAGGTCGTTCAAACAATCTGACCCCCCTCCCCCCACTCCCAGATTCTTTGTTTTGCAGGTTTACCCGGAGGACGAGTTCGAGGGGATGGATACTGATGACAGTCACTAGGGTGTTTGGGTCCAACAGATTCAGTACAGAGTTATAGTCTAGTCAGAGTCATAGCAGAGTTGCATGCACACACTAGTATTGTATGAGTCGTTGTAATAAACCAAAAGTGTCCAGTACAGGTCGTAAAGAGAAGTACATTTGGGTTACTGTTAAAGTATTAAATTACATTGCATGTTGTTGAATTATGGTTTCGTCCAGCCATCCAGGAAATGAAATGAAAGATTTTACGGAAGATTACAGGATCAAGTTAATCAATTCCACTCCTCACTACTCATAGGCCAATGGGCAAGCAAGAGTTTCAAACAAAGTGCTCATTGACATCCTGCTGAAAATGACTAAGGAAAACTCAAGAGATTAGCACATGATCATCTTAGAAACTCTTTGGGCATACAGAACTTCGAAGAAGAGTGCAATAAGTGTAAGCCTAATCTCCCTCACATTTGGCCGTTACCGAGCCTAATGGAACCGTTATTACTAGTAGTGATGTTGTTGGAGCCATGGCAATAGGCAACACTAACTAAGGAAGCGCTGGCGTTGCTTCTACTAGTAGAACAAGCGGAGGAGGAGTGACTGACCTTGAAGCGCGCGTGACTGAGGAGGAAACAACGCTTGGTGGAGTCGCGACCAAGAGCGTTGAAGCTCCTGGGGAGCGCCCTGATGTTACAGTGGCTAGTGGAGCGTGCGTCGGGAGAGGTTGTTTCAGTGGTGGAGCGACTAATGGAGAAGGAGGCATGGTTGCTGCAGTTGAGGTAAAGAACGTATAACATGACTAAAGAATGGGCGAGCTTGTGATGGAGACACGACAGTGGTTGCACGAGTGGGTTGGACTAATATCCTTTCATTTTAATCACCTTTATCTCGATTAAGATTTAACCAAGATAAATCCAATGTCCTTTATCTTAACAATACATTAATAAATTTGATGAGTGACTTTTGTGTTGTCAGGATAATGATTATTGGATTTATCTTGACTAAATCCTAACCCTTAAAATGAGATACAAGAGATAGAATGAAATGATGGTAGCACGAGCTGATGCGTGGAGGAATGTGGCGCGCACACTGGTGATGATGACAAAACGACGTCGTGGTTGAGCTTGATAGAACAGTGTGCGTGACTGGGTTCGCTGGGCTTGATAACGGCGATGCCGACAAAGAATGAGCCATGGCGGGTGCGTGGTTGATTTCGATGAAGAATAAGCTATGGCAGTGGAGGAAGCCATATAGGCTGAGTGGAGGAGAGGATTTGGTGAAGAATATGGATTTTGACTTAGTCTTCCTAAATTAGAGATTTTGAAATTAGGGGTCCTTGTTGACTTAAATTAAAATTTGGGCTAACTTTCGAAGTTTTGGAAATTGAGGGGAAGATTTGAAAGATTATCTTTAGCATGTAAGGAGCAATATCATTGGCAATTGTCCTGATACTATTCCGCATCAAAGTTAGAAAAAATGACTTGGGGTTTTTGAGATTTTATTGGGACAAAAATAAATGAAAAAAAATTATGAGAAGAACCAAGAATGAATAAGTTTAAATACATTCAAATTGACTCATTGAGCTGAAACATGCGAGGATAAAAAATAATTACAGTCCAATTAGAACTGTTCAAGACCAATTTACTTAAGGAGTCCATATTTGAATCAAGTAGGAAATTACTATTTTTATATATGAGAAAAATAAATAAGTAGGAAAATATTAAGGGTATAGGCCACTCCCCAAACGGACATGCTTCATGAAGTGGAGGAATATGGGGAGTTGAGGGAGGAAGTTAGCAGAACATGTATGAAGTTAAGAAGTAATTAGAGAGAATTGTTTTCAGAAGCTATAAAAACCAAAGGAGAGCAAGAGAGAGACTCTTCTCCAACACATCGATCGAAAAACTCAACATGTCTTCTTTAATTATTTTCCTGTAGCTAAATATTTGTTAAGCTCTCTTTTTGTAATAAGGACTTTTTTAATTCTAGTAAAGCTCATAGTTAGTAGTTTGCAATTTCTTTCTCTATAATTAGATTTCAATTCTAGTAAAGATATCATTTCCAATAACTTTTAATTTCTTGTCTTTTATTAGCATCCGTCTACAATCTAATTACGTATCCCTTGCAGGTTTTAGAGAGCTTGTTATTTTTTACAATCGTTCGATTAGAAATCATTTTATAACATTAATGATTCATTCATCTGACACCTAACAATACCATTTTTGGAGCGAACATATATAAGGAAAATAAATAGATATGATGACTTTTTTATTCTAATTCTTAGCCACCAAGTATGCTCGAACTCTTGGCAAGAGGTCAAATTAAGCTAGCTATCCATTAAATTACATATCTATATCGAGGGACAAGTATAAATGTATATAGATAATAGCCACCGTGGTTTGTTATAAAAAAAGAAAAACAAAAATAATAAAAAAACCCGAAATATAGGAAATTCAAGAAAAGTCGATAAAATCTTAATATATATTTTTTTCCATCGCATGTCCCATGCCGCACTTGATACACACGTTTATATGTAACTTGGTTCGAAAGTAACCATGAACCACAAATTTCATTTTTTAACGAAATACCTAAAACACCCTCCAAAGACAAACAATCTACGTTGAACAGCAGTGGCAATTTCGGTAATTTTCCTATCCAATAACATTTTACATGGCCAATGAAATATTGGCCGCCTCTCTTGTTTAGACAGTGCGGCACGAAAACGGTCCCTCTCTAAACCGCCATAAGAAACCCACCAAAACCATAACCTCATAACATCCCCTCACGCACATAAATAACTCCATTTGTGGTTTCTTTGCTTTCTTCTCCAAGCAACTATGCTGACATATTCATACTCTTAAACAAATGAACTCTTTAACACCCACCAAACTTCAAGAGGTTTCTCTTCTTCTGTTTCTTTGTTCTCCTTTTGCTTCGTTCTTTGATTTGTCTTATTTTTATGTTTTTCCCCCTTTGTTTCTTTTGCTTTCTTGTTCCTTAAGTTTCCTTTCATGTGAATCTTGTTTATAATTTGATAATGCAAATTGGGTTGTTTATATTTTTGACTATATACTATATATGTATGGTGTTTTAGTGAAACATGGAACAAGTTAATAACAAAGAGCAACTCTCAATTGCGATCAAATATGAAGAAATCTCAGACACTGATGAGTGTAGCTCTGCTTTTGATACATTTGGGTTTTTTGCTAGCAATGGAATGGTCAAGATTGAAGAGGGTGACGTGAACCACTGTCTGGTAAAAAAATGCTTTCTTCTTGGCATGGGACCGCTAGCAATTGACACAAGAATTGTGGCTATACACAAGAACTCAATTTCTAGTTTGACAGCAAAAGCTCGGCTGGACTCTTTCAATATTTTTGTGGACGCTGTGGAAAATAAATGTGGCGGCGGTGATGCTAATGTTAGGCCTGCTTGGTTTGGTGCTTCCAGGGACGAGATTAATGAGATTGTATGCCATGGATTTAGTCATTGTGGTGCTGATGGAACTCGTAAACTCGGTGGAATAAATGGTTTCGGCCTTCAGTTGTCTCCTGTTAACTCTTCCATTGACGGGTAAATTTTCAATAATATTTCTATGTGATTCTTCTGATGTACTGTTTCATTAGCTATTTTTGATAACTTGGAAAAGAAGGAAAAGAAATGAAACTTGAATGCTAGTCTAATCTTATTTGTTAAATTTGTGATTGCTTTACCAATTCTCTTCACTTGCATTTCTGATATACTCTTACAATTTTATAGAGTGCTGTCATCAGAGTTAGATGAAAAGGGGTTAAGGCATATATTGTTATGCCGCGTAATATTGGGGAAGATGGAAGTGGTTCCTCGTGGCTCCAAGCAATTTCATCCTAGTTCCCCGGAATTTGATTCTGGCGTGGACAATCTTGTGGCGCCTACTAGATATACAGTGTGGAGTTGTTACATGAATTCACACATCTTTGTAGACTACATCGTCAGTTTTGGGCTCGTTTGCTTCGATGGTAAGCAACAATGCAATATAGTTTCATTTGAAACTTTTGGTTTTGATATATGATGTTATGTTTTAGTGTATGATATTGAACCCTGTTCTATTTGTGTATACAAAAACCATAAGCAGACACAATCATAACAGCTTCACCATGGAAAGGGATTCAAACCTTAATGGCTATACTTTCAAGGTTTCTACATCCTTCTAAAATGCCTCTGATTGCGAAATTATATAATGATCTTCAAGTAAGTACTTGGTAATCCTTATATTCATAATTTTTATATCACCGGTCATACTTCTCGCAATTAATTCATTTCCCTTTTTTCCCTAATGATGATCTATGTAAATATGTTTGATCACAGAATCAAAAGATTGTGTGGCAACAATTTGTAACAAATCTGAAACAAGTAGCTGGGGACAAGTTACTATTTGCGGTAACAAAACTTTATAAGAATGAGGTATGATTATATACAAATTGTCACTTCCTCTTCACATGATATAGAGTGAACATATTTTCAGTTTTTTTTATTTCTCTTTAAATAGTTGTTTTCACAGCTGGGTTTTAACTTGTTTGATGAATTGAAAAGTAGATGCAGATTTTTTTTTTTTTTTTTTTTTATTTGATGCTGAAGAAACTTAGGCAACAAGTAGTCTATTTTTGGGCTAAGGTACTTAAATAATGGTAGTTGAAAGTCGCTTTCAGATTGGATTGTCGCTATATGTCACATATATTCATAACACCAAAATAATAATCTCTTTGCGATTTTTGTGTTGCTGATATGTATGGTCAATAGAAGTTTCGGTTTTTATTTCCACCCTCTCCTTCAAGTGTTGTAACTCTAATGTCTAACCACTCCCATATACAGATTTGGTATTTTCTAATTGAAATTCAATGTTCTGCAGCTACATTTGGCAAGGTCATATGCTAGCGGCAGCAGAAGTGTCAAGTAGAAGAAAGAGTGTTGTATAGCTTACTCCGGATACTTGGGCGTTGTAGAAATGGTGGAAGAAGTGTAAATTGGCTTGTTTTACACTTGAATCTCAAAAGAAAGATTATTTCAAATAGTTTAGATGTTATAAAGGATATGTCATTTTTCTTCCACTGTCAATGCCCACACGTCTATACGATTTTCCAAAACTCATGGTACATGGGTTTAAACCATTGGAACTCCAATTCCAATATACGACATGTGCTAGTCTTCTAGGTTATATGAATTCGACCGTATTCCAAAATCAACGACTAAGAATATATTTACACTTTAAGAATAATTTACAATAGAATACTTATCCCAATAACGGACCACCTAGTGTCCAGTAGTACTACAAGACTATTTTACGGTCGATGTAATTCTTAACATATTTATACATCAATCTAATGCGCATAATGACAATACCATTAATAATGTATGAAATGAAAATGTAGTTATTTTATTAATAAATAATGAAATGTACAATTCGGATTGGCACTCCAAGCACCAACTCCAATAAAATAGACCTACAGTTCCGAGCTCCAAAAATCTCTAACTCTTTAATTAAATATTCTGAATGATTAACTTTAGGTTATTCCACTAAAAACCTAAAGCTGCACTCTCTTTACTGCAAATAAATTTTATACCGAAAGTCATCGGCGTCCACTGATATAATCACTACATACAGATTGACCCTCCACGAGTATCTCATAATTCGAGTCGGGTCATAATATTTGTTATACCCCTCTAATTATTTTATGTCATAAGTACCATTGATTCTCTAATGAATGATTTATTCATAACTATTATATATATTAATCTTTCTATTCATAATAGAAAGACTTGAGTGCTCTAACCATTCAAGTACCGAATCAACCCTTAAGGAAGATACTCATTTACTTCTCGCAAGAAGGAGTGGATTCTATATCTATGTAAAACGTCATCAGCCATACACCAAATCATGTCCCAAAAAAATGTAGCTATTGGTCAAGATTTCTTCACCAACCTCACCTTTATAAAACCAAAGGACATAGCCTACCATGCAGGAGTTCGTAGTATATTCAGGATTCAGATCAACTCATATATGATCATTTATTAGACTGATATGAATTTCTTTATTTATTACTTAAAATAAGATCTCGTTTACATATTAAATTATGTTCTTGGGCATATATCCCAACAGAAAATACTTTAATTAACTTAAATCTTTTAACCAAGTTTACAATTTTATTATATGATTTTCCTAAGTTTCTTAATGAATAAATCCTAAAAATAGTGAGTTACTAAATTACAAGAATCATGTGTTAATAGAAACATTATTTATTTATTTTCAAAGGGAGATTTTTGACAAAAGGGATTATATGGGGTTGCCGACTGCAATAATGCAATTCATATCTTGACTTTGGAAATCATATCTTGAATTTGTAAAAATCAAATGGGATATGTGCATGTCACCAAAATAAAACCAAAGCATATTTCGTTTGTCTTTTATAATTTATTAATTAGGTATGTATGAGTGAATCATGCAAAATCAAATTTTACATCACAAACATAATAAGTTCTTAAGATTGTTTGTGGGATGTGTTGTTAATCACTTTTAACATGCATGATTCAAGTAAATTAAAATTAGTAAACATGAAATCCTTGAATTGATATATATAAACTTATAAATTATAGATGATGAATACTCAAAACCAAGTCGAGAAATACTATGTGCTTAAGAACTTATTAGCCTCGTTTCGGTGCTTTATAGGACAAAAGTCCTGAAACCAATATTCGACGAACATGGACCTTCAGATGCTCCACAACATAAGTCTGATTTTATAGAGGAGCAAGACTGGACATTCTTATGTGAGTTTTGGTCTAGCAAGAAACACGAGGTAAATTTTGAAATAAACGGAAATTTATAATTGTCTTTGTTTTCGGTCCTACAGTGTTGTTAAATGCAGGATAAATGTCACGCAAATGCGGAAAATCAAAGTCACATGTGTTTTAACCACCGTGGAGGTTCGAAGCCATTTATCCAACATCGTGCCGAACATTCTGAGGTAAATATATCCTAACGTAAAATTTAACAGTTCATTATTTTTACTAATGTGGAATAATACTGAATTTATTTTCTGTTTTTAACAGAGTAGCACAGGTGAGGTGCAATCATTTCCAGATTTTTTCCGAGTGACGCATTACAATGAGAAAAACAAATGGATAAATGAAGAAGCCGAACGCTGCTATGTAAGTTTCAGTTTTTAAAATAAAATAATTATTATTATATATGTTAATTTTTTTTTTCAAATTCTAACATTAACTTATTTTTTTAAACAGAACGAAATGATGAAACTCCAACATCAAACTCAGGAGACAGGGTCCGACCCGATACCAGATGAGCAGTTGTCGCAATTGGTTTTCAAGAACCAGACAGCTTACAACGTCGGCCTTGGCACTCGTAAGAAGCCGACGTCATCTGCACGCAATACCGTTAATTCGGACAATGCCTCCTCTCTTCGAGACCAGTTAGTCACCACCCAAGACCGGCTAGCCACCACCGAAGACCAGCTAGTCACCACCCGAGACGAGCTGAAGAAGACTAAGGACGGGCTACAACAGGTCAAGGTGGACCACGAGAAGAAGATGGAGCAGTTCAAACTGCAGATGCTGGCATTCCGCCAGATGTTGGAGGCTTCACTCAGTCAGGGTGCATCAGGCTCGAGCGCCCCCCATCACAGTAGCAATAAATTTTATATCCTTGTATAAACATTTTGAACAAATAGTTTTAATATAATATGTATTTCTTAAAAAAATCAATATAATAATAAAATAATTATTATAATATTTCGTATTCTGTTATTAATCAGAAATTCAATATAATAATAAAATAATTATTATAATATTTCGTAATTCTGTTATTAATCAGGAATTTTTTTTCAAATAAACAAAATATTAAATTAATTATTTTAAACCAAAAAGTAGTAAATTAATATTTTTTTTAAAAAAAACACATTTGTTAACTATTTTTGTCGAACTAGTCGACGCTAAATGTGGTTTTGGCGTCGATATATTCGACGCTAATAGTAAAAAAATCGCCGCTATAAGTATACAAATATTATTTTTTTTAATATACTTTAGCGTCGAAACTAAACGACGCTAAAAGTCTACTTTTTAGCGTCGAATTATTTCGACGCAATATCTGACCTATAACGTCAGAAACTTTTATTTGGCGTCGAAATACATTGGACGCAAAATGATAGTTTTTAGCGTCGAATATCTTTATTTCGACGCTAAATATTATTCTCGTCCATGTTTGGGCGTCCAATTTTGCGTCTAATTAATTCGACGCTAATTTACATTTGCGTCGAAATTTTGGCTTTTAGCGTCGATTAGTTTCGACGCTAAAGGGCATAATTTTTTAGTGAACGTTCTCACAAGATACTTGGTTGCTTCTTGTCAAAAGAGACACTCATTTCTTCAAGAACGCGGACTATGAATAATAGTGGAAACTCTCTCTTTTATGTAGATATTAGACTCTCTAATTATGCCCAATGACAAAATAACAATTGATTCAGTAAAAATGAACCCAATGAAATTTATTTATAGACATGAAGTGTTATTTTGTAATACTACCTTTAGTTTAAGGTTGCAATCCTTAAAAAGATTATGACCTCCAATATATCATTTTATTTTAGAGGGTTATATTTATTAACTTTAAGGACATATCCCTTTAATTTCTATCTTTCTCAATAACATATATAAATAAATATGTCTTCTAATAAAATACAGTATAAATATACATATTTATTTAGAAAATTTCACCCCAGAAACGAGGGAAGAATTTTTTCACTCTAAAGTGGTCAGATAAAAAAAAAGGTCTATTTGAAACAAGAGAATCAGTCGAGCACCAAACAATGTACAAATTAATTGGACGTGTTCTTGATATCATATTGTTTTCAAACGGGGCCTTCATCACGAAACCAATATTTGTAAGCTCGAAATTAATAGTTGGAAAAAATAAATTCATCATAACGTTAAATCTTATCAGGTCAGTTATGAGAAAATCTATAATATAATAGAGGTATTACGTCATCCGTATAATAATATTATTAATGTAAGAATTCATTATCACGTGTACTAAAATATTAAAAAATAACTAAAAATTAGATATTAAATCATACATATCATTATTGATTTATTTTGTTGGTGACACTACATCAGTTATGTGTCCTTGCACTAAAAAATTACTGGTAAATTATTGATTTACAGAATAACCATCATACGACCATCAACGTATGAGGAGTTTACAAACTACAAATCCCAAAATATATATATATATACACACACACTCCTAATGGCTAATTACATGAGATAATCGACCAATAAAGAAAACCAAAAAAGGCAACAAAAAAAAAAAAAAAAAAAGCTACACAGAATACTCAAAAAGGATGAATATTTTTGCTAAAACCATTAACGTTAGTGAAGAACCCAACAAGATCTTGCCTGTACGGAGCATACGTCCTACGTTTATCCCCTTCTCTTATCACTCTGTTCCTCACATAATGCATCTCGTAAGCAGATGATACCGTTTCAGCCTTCACCTTCTTACTATGATTATTGCTATTGTCCCTCGTCACCTTTACTACTTTCTCACCCTTACTCGTTTTCTGGCCCGACGTCGTTTTGGTGCCCGTTGGCTTTTCACTTGACCTGTCAGGCTTTTCACTAAATTGCTCCACCTTTTCACCTTCAGACGTATCTTTTTTATTATCATTACTATTATTCATGAAAACAAAAGCGTCTTTGCCGTCGCTGTTACTTCGAGGAACATGTTCTCGGAATCTCCAAAGCTTCGAGAACCCAGTAGAGTTACTCTTCTTACAAGGCTCCGGCGAAGCTTCCTTCAACGTTTTATTACCACTCGACGACCACTCGCAGAACGGCCCAACCGGTTCTTCCTCTTCCGGTTCAGACCGTTCTTCAAGAAACAACTTTCTTAACGGAGGTCTCAGAGTCTGCATCGAATCATCTTTAACGTCACCGTTACAGTAGAGTAAGCTTTGGTCGAAAACGGGAAATATCGACCGGATCTGGCCGTCAAGAAATGCCACACCCGCCGAAACCAGAGAATGACCTGGGCTCGAGCATGTGAAAGAGAATTCCTCTTCTTTTTCACCTTGTTCTTGTCTTTCGTGGGGAACGTTTAGCTTTAACTTTTCTTCGAAATCTTCCAAGATTTCATTCTTATCTTCATTAGAAGCCGATACTTGCATTGTTTTTAAGAGGGTTTGGTGAAGAGACATAAGTTGAGAGATTTTAGATTTGAAGAGAGATTGTTTCTTGGTTAATTGGTTTTTATATGCAGGTTGAAGCAGATGCAAAGCGCGTCAGGGGTCAGCGCCGATATATTGGCAGTCTCTGTTTATTATATAAATTTTTTTTTTTAGACCTTTCAAATTTTTATGTGGTACTTTATTTGTAAAGAACACACGTTTGTGCTTAAACTAGAAGCCGTGTACGCTTTCCATGTGTGAATGGGTCCATTTAGAATATAATGGAGGTAAAATATTATATGTGTAACAATACAATAGTCTATTATCACATATGTTAATATATTAAAAAATAACTAAAAATATAAATATTAAATCATATATATCATTTACTAATTTGTTAACAATATTGTATTTTTATTGTACCAAAAAATTACCCTCCTTCTAGAAGTCCTCTGATCATCACCTTGGTAAAAGGTAAACGGTTGATGGTTGACTTTTACTTTTGGAAAGTCCGAAGTCTATAATCAAAGTGCTTTATCCACTTCTTCTGAGCTTCGTGTTAATTAATGACGTTTTGGGTTAGATACATCACGGATGATGCGTACAAAGATATGTGGTTTGGTGATAAAAAAAACTTAGGATTTAGTTATTAAATTCTTAGTTCGAGTATAGTGAGTATTTTTTATAAGAACTTGAAATAATCGAGGATTTTACATGTTTTATTTAAATTTAATTCGGGTAATTTAATGACGGGTTCCAACATTTTCAAAAAAAAAATAAAAAAACATCACGGGTTATGCAATATCGCTTTGGGATTATATAATTAAGATGGGAGAAGGATACATCATTGGGGATGCAATTGGCTGTTTTGAAGTGCAAGTGAGACACATGACCACTTTTAGGTTTTGGTCGATAAATTATGTCAAGAAACTTGAATGATTGTGATTTGGGAGAAACAAATGTACCCAAATTGTTGTGGTGGTAGTTTACCCTATACTTTGGAATGAAGTTTGAGAAGATACGGTAAGATATTGTAAAATAAATAATGGTGTTTGGGAAGAAATGTAAAGAAAATGTATAATTATTGAAGATATAATTTAATCAGTTGAAAATTTCATTTTATCATATTATTTATAACACTCCAATTTGAAGCGTTTTCATGATTTTGATGTTATTTTTTTCTATTAAAATTACCTTACCTTCCAATGTATTACAACCAAACACAATAATTTTGTTAAACCATCATTTTACCATACATTATCATATTCCCAAACTTTTCTAATTATACATTATAATAAGGTAAATTACTTTATTTTACCTCATTTTACCTTATCTTATCTTACCATACTTTAATAAATTTCATTACATACAATCCAAACTAAGAGTTAGATGGCTAACAACTAAATTAGTTGATGGGGTTTCCTTAAACTATGTGTAATTAGAAAAGTAAATAAAAAAAAAAAGTAAACAGAGAATAAATATTTTTTCCAAATACACATGCATGCATAAAGTGTTGTAGTAAATGTTAGACAAACATCATTTTTGTTCCTTAAATGAGCCAACTATAGTTTTTGTCTTTACAAGTGTGGACGCTGGATTTCGGCCGAGGTCCTCAATCAGAATTTGTAGTTGGGCACTAGCAATCCTGCAAGACAAAGGTAGAGTGAGCGGGAGCAGACTACCCACCGGTGTGGTGGGTGCCGGGGGCACTCCGACGCTCAAGTCAGTGGCACGAAATAAATTTGTAAAGTGGGAAAGCAAGGTTGAATATTACCTCTACTTCCTTTGTTTGGCCGTGAGGGCCGTATAATATATGAGGGGATCAAGGATTGAGAGCATAAAGTATTAGGGTGAGAGAAATGAGACTTGAATGCTTTCTTCCTGTATTCTTTTCATATTTATAGATAAAACATGATTTGAGGTTTGGTGTATTTGGTAATGGTTTTGGAGTAAGTGAGGATTAGTGCTAGAGTTAGGTTAAGTGGAGTGGTGGGGATTAGTGCTAGAGTTAGTTTAAGTGGTCATGCTTTATGATTTTAATTGTAATCAAATACATAATTCTTTGGGCTTTGGTTCGGGCCTAACATGCTGATGGCTTAAGGTGAAAGGCAGTTTTACCCTTAGACCAAATTTGGCTCTTACAACAAGTGGGCGGTAACTACTTATGTGTTTATACCTTGTATTTAGAGGATTTTGGCTAGATACCCTTTAGAGATTACAATCGATCGAAACTGAAGAAATTTACCAATTCTATTCCCATTTTGATATATTATGGACTAAAATATAAATTTCGTATAAAATTTCATATCGATCTTTGAATCTAAAAGAAAAATCACTATGAATTTCAACTCAATTTTTTTGTCCAAGACGAATAATATTTTAAAGTTCGTACTAAATTACATGAGATTTCAAGAATTTGAGGCTGCTACCGACTGAATTCTTCATCTTTAATAACGGTGGTTGGGTTGCCTTTAATGAACATTAATGATAAAAGTAAATGCTAGTAATGGCCTTGTAATATGGAAGAAACATGGACATTAATGCTATGTTATGATTATATTATCCAATGCTGGGTTCGTGATCATCAGGAATGGATATGTTATGAATCATTAATGTGTTGATGGAGTTATTCTTTTCTTATTATTATTTTTTGTGTCATGTTATGACACTCATTAAGAATTTATTTTAGGAATGTTTTGAATTTATTTTTATGAAAAATGAAAAATTGTCAAAATATGGTTTTGGTTTATTGCTCATCCAATAATTTTCTCTCAACTGTGAATTTATTTGGTTTATTGGGAACCAAAAACAAACTTGGCAGAATAAACGAGAACAAACACAAGAATCAACAAAGGATTTATGTGGTTTGGCGGAGTGGATCCAATCTACGTTCACGGGAACAAGGAAAAAGACTGATTTTATAATATGGTCGGGCTTAGCCGACCTCTTTTTTACAGGTGGTCGCGGGTATGACCGAGCTATTGTATTATCTCTGTTTTTACAAGTAATGCTTGGAAGTAATTTTGCCAAACCTTACAAAAGTATTCTCAACCCCTTATATATTAAGAAAAATAGTATTGTTCCACTGTCCTCATGACGTCATCCACGTGGATTTTCTGCTGCAAGATGGGCTCTCTGCCTCCACTGCCCCGACGAAAGTATACCTGCCACCTGACAATTCATTAAATCACTCTTTTTGGGTACTGCCACATGCAACATTAATAATGCCAGCCTGTATCCACCAACTCACGCGGTGGCGTGTGCCAGAAGATAACCCCACAAGTTGCTCCTGTAACATCAAAGCTTTATGAAGAGTACAAGTTCCCGAGCTGTACTTATACTGATAATCCCGACCTGAGCAATACTAAACCGCCATCCCCCACGAGGTTGGATGACTGAGCTGAGACTATCCCGTCCCTCCGAGCTATACCAGTCGAGTCAGACCCAAAGTCCTCGGGCACTTACCTCCCTAAACAAGCACACTCCTCAGGTCGATCAAAGAATGTAGTCCGAGCTCGACCACTCAGCTAGACCAGATACCACTGACTAATATTCCCGGACAATAATGTTCTGAACTTGAAATTCCCCTCATGCCCCTCCTAAGCTACTGTCGACACTTAGGCCCAAAAATCACCATCAACACTTGTCCCCTAGTTCTCGTTTCCAACGAGTATGTGAGTTGGTGCCAGGAACTAAAATGGCGAGGAGGATGCTGGTTAGTTTTGCGTTGCTTCTCTCCTTAGAAAACTGCATAAACTTGCTCGGTAACTGATCCAGTCGGCCTTGTCCTCGTTATGTGCTCGGGCCGGGAAACTCTTGATATCAACCAAAATGACGCTGGTGGCCTGTTGTAAATACCCATTCCGCCCTTTTGAAAGCTATCCCTTTGAAACCGTAAGTCATCATTACTGCCTTAAATGCCCGTAAAATCTCATTAGGGTTTCCTCTACTTTTTCTCCCGTCGTGACATTTGTCATTCATCTGCGGATTTCCCGCTAAAATGAAAGTAACCGACTTACTTTGAGCCAACTGAATGGTTCCCTAATCTCGTCCATTCAATTGAAATTGAACCGGCAAGATTAAAACTTACACACGTGGAGCCCATCCGAGCCCCCTTCACCTGATCCAACGGCTGAGATTACCCCGAGATGTCTATAGAAATGAGAACGCCACACCTTTTCACTTTTTTGCAAACCCTATTTCTTTCAAACAATAAAAGTTTCATTCCTTGCTCTTAGAAATCAACAAACCTCATCGCCGGTCATCTTATCTCGTCTCCCACTTCATCAATCAAGTAAGTTCTTCTTTGGACTCTCTACTATCTGCATTTTCGTTTCATTACTTCTGGATTGCTCTTGCTTGCATATATATTTTTTGCTCTGCTTTCCTGAGTATTTATTGTGGTGTTGCTTGGTTTGCGGGTGCGTTTTGACAATTGGGATGCATGTGTTCTTGACTTGACTATGGGTTAGTGTTTAGGGAATCTGTTGGACAGTTATGGCCCATAGCATCACTATTTGTACAGATCATGGTGTTGTTGTACAAATTAACTATGTGACAAAGGAAATTACTCTTCTATCATTTGTAATTAGATTACCAGATGTATAAATGATAGAAGGTCCATATGATTAGTTCCAGATTGAGATGATATGAGATAGTATCAATCCATAAATGTTTAATCATTAAATATCCCTAGTCGTAGTATTATCGAGATTGGACATCGATAATGCGGAATAGACTAGTATTACACTTGTGCGCATTGTGGGAGCATAACAACATAATTCGCATATATTTGGGTATAAAATACTCATGCAAGTGTAATATGAGGTTGTGTTTTACCGATGGTACGGAAAACAGCTTCGCTCTAGATAGACCCCTCGGAATTCCATTGGTAGTATGACTATGTGTCTATGGAAGTCCGAATCAAGGTAGGTGTATTTGGTCTTAACCTGAAACTTGCACCGCAAGTACTTGCGACAATCAATATACTTTGGTTTTGGTCGTCCAGAGCTTTAACCGGTTCTGTGTACGCCTCTTCTGTGTATATGAGAATCGTAGTGTGTTGGGTGTGATGTCGAGACGGAAGTATCACTCCAGTCATAGTGGAGATGATGATCACGTAGGATACAGAACTGGTTCTCTTATGTACTGCAGTCATCGGGATAAAATGACTAGGTCATGTTTATTCGATTATAGAGACTAGTTACCAGAGATCCAATATGTGCTTCGTACGGGGCAGACACAATTCCAGCCCCAGGCCTAGCATGTGACATCCGATACTGGATCGAAATACGCAATACTACGTATACTACGCCTGATATAGATCACTTATTCCTGTAAGGATATTTCTGGAGAATTGGGTAGGCATGGCGCTTTGCTAGAAGCCAACCTTGTCTTGTAAATCGGTAAAAACGTAGTACTAGGTACGTACGTGTTCGGATAGTCCGACGACCGAATTTACTGCCAACATATCCGGGGATCTCATGGGTCGCTTCCCGAAGATTCACCGATGACGTATGACTCGCACTTTATTAATATGAGATTAATTAGATGATAGAGAAAATTAATCTGGGATTAATTACGGAGATATTTTATCTGGGATAAAATATTAATTAAAAGAGAGAGAACGATTAATTTGGAATTAATCGATAAAACAATATATTCGATATATTATACGAAATTGGATTTCGACGCGGAATTGAAATTAGATTTTAACTCAGGCGAACGAGTTAATTAGAATTAATTCATTAGCGACGTGAATAGTAATTTTGATAGGCATAATTATTTAATTACGTCGCAATGAAAAATTCGTTAATTTGGATAGGAGAAGCAAAGGAAGTTTTACGGCAAAATTTCCGGAGTGCTAGCACGCTTTTGGAGTCTTGCGAAGGTGATAGGGAACCGCACCCGTGAGCATGGAATCATCAACCAAAGCTTGGAGCTTGATGGATCAGCCATGGCCGAATTTGGAGGAGCAAAAACCAGTCAAAGCCGTGAGCTCTATAAGGGAAAAAACTTGATGATTTTGTTCTTCGCATCGCTCAACCGATCAATGTAAGTATTCCGCAACTTCTTTGTTGTATTCACATGATGTTTCTTGCTTAAATCGATCCCGGTTAGACCGTAGAAACCCAACAATGGTATCAGAGCGAAGTTGAGCATGAAACTTGAACTTAGGGTTAAAAATTGGGTAAATTGATTTTGAGCATGATTTGATAAAATTAATTGATTGAGTATGCTTGAATGATGTTTAATTGAAGTTGGATGTGATCAATTTCATGAAAATTATTTGGAACAATTTTCCCCAAATTGGGTTGGCTTGGCCGAATACCAACGAACCCTAATATCATGGTAATTTTTGATTTTTGATCATTGGATGAGTTAAAATCATTTGGGAAATGTTGATTTAATGTTGATTGTGGATTTAATTGGATTGAAACCGAATCAGACATAAATAACCCCAAAATGTCGTGGTATTGAAGCATGAAATGGGTTGATTTTTGATTAAAATGTGTTGGACATGTTTTGATCATGATGAGCATAATTAATTGTACAAATTTGTGTTTTGGAAATGTTAATTTGGGTAATTAATTATGGCATACACTTTAATTAATTAATTGTGAAATTTGGAATTTTGTAAGTTAATTAATTAGGCTTATTTTGGAATTGGGCCTTAAAAGTTGTAATTGGGCTTTAATGGGCTTGGTTGTACCAAGATGGGTTTAGGCTAAATTGGTTGGATCCAATTGGGCCAAAAACCATATCCATAAAGTCCAATTATGACTAATGGACCTTTAAATTTTAATTGGGCATAATGGGCCTTAATTGGTTTCTTGGCATATAAGGGTGATTCCTTAAATGGGCTTTGGTATTTGGGTTTGACCCATATTGACCAAAAGTCCATGCCTTATAAATTAATTAAAAGCTCATTGGACTTTAAATTAAATTAACATTGGATGTTAATTGGGCTTTGAGACCCGTAACGATTAGATTTGAAATCTAAGTCGTAAAGGTTCGTTAATAAAGTGTAATATTTAATTTGGAATTAAATAGTGAATTATTATTAAATACATATTAAATTGGATTTAATGTTGTAGTTTAATTTAATTCAAGAATTCGAACTTTGAGTACTTATTCGCAAAACGAGTTGGACTCGAGCAAAATCAAATCGTTGTTTGAACATTGGATGGTCATTAATTATCAGATTAATTAATTGGATTAGATTGATTGATAACATGCTTGTGTGAATACTTGGTTGCAATGCATGAATAATGTATATCGGATGGATATTAGATGGGTGGGGCAATTTTGGAAATTGTTGTAATAAATTTAGAATTTATTAAATTGGACCTGCGTGTCCAGCCTATTACCTCCTTACTCTTTGTATTTCTCTTCTCACCTATTCCCTTCAATGTAAATGAGATTTCTTTAGAAGTGTTATGTAACGGGTAGAAGTAATACTTTTGCTAGCGGGAGAGAGGAAATTGAGAGATTTGTTCTGGGATCAATGTGTTAAGTATCCATCCGCATATCATTATTATTTATTTATATGCGCCTTATTATGTGTTTAGAATGCATGTTTAAGGGTGTATGATGATGAGACCTTAACAAAGATAATTAATTGGTTGCCAATTGCACGCGAAAAACCCTCAACATCATATTAAGCATTTTTCCTTCCATTGAGTGATTCTTACTCAAGATCTAAGACTGGCATTGGTTTGTTGGCCAAAGTCAAGACCTTTGTCCGTCGAGGATGTGTTTGAATCATGAAGGCTTTGTTACATATTGGTGTCTTGTCCAAGTTGTGATTTGTTGGCCAAAGTCAATATCATTTCTTGTCCATCGACATTGATTACGAAGCTTTCCATGGTCAATGGGTTTCGCTTAACTGGGATCACTAAGTTTGTTGTGCCAAAGCCAATGCTTAGTTGATTCAGAGGAAAAAGGTTAGGAAATATATTGGATATATTGGCATATATAAGATATATGTTTCGGACTTGGATGTCCACCTACTGGATCTAGGAATTGGATGGGATCCAATTGATCTTAGAGATCTACCTAGTTAATTATCATACAATTTGTTGGCCAAAGTCAAGATTGTGTGTTATTTAACGGGATCCTAACCCACTAGGAAACAAGGTTTCCCGAGTACTCCATAGAGGGTTAGAGGCTCGCCGAAAAATAGTGGGAGGCAAGTATTAAATTTGCAATATTCGTTTAGTTACTTGCCATACGCGCTCATTCAAATTATTCGTCAATGAAATAATTATTTATTAGTTGGACTAATATTTAATGTTGTTTTAATAAAAAGTTGGACTGTATTCAAACTAATTTCAATTAATAGTTGATTTTTTATAATTGGATTATCGTAATCAATGTAATTGAATTTAACCTATTAAATTATAATTGATTATATAGTTGGACTATAGTAATCATTATAACAAATAGTACCTAAAATCATTGATTAAATAGTTGGACTATTATAATCAAGATAATTGAAAGATTAGTGTTTAAAACATAATCCTGGGTGAAAATGTATTTAAACGACTTTAATTTTCAAATTGGGAATAAATTTCATGATAGTCCTGAAAACTAAGAAGTTACTTTATTTGATAAAATAACATCTTATTCCTAAGCCCGGAGTTAAGCAAATAGTAGAGCATGATCTTTGGAAGATTCATGTGATGATAACTTTAGTGTTTAATCCTTTAAGCTTGCCAAATAGACTCCTTAATTTCTTAAATCAGAACTTAGGATTAGATCCTTATAGTATGATATTGAAATTGTATGATCTTCATAGATCTATTCTTAGATCTTAGAAGTACTAAATTGCAATAGTAAACTCTTGGAGAGTTAATGGCTATACTCAAAGAGACAAAGCCAAAATTTACAATAAGGCAAGAAGCGCAAGGCGCACCTTACTTCGATATTCTAGAAGGCAAAGGCTTGGCCAAAGGCTTCTGGAGTGTGAAAATGGGCAAAGGCAAGATCATTATAATCTTCTGGGAAGATAAAAGACATATTCCACGATGTCTGCCTAAATTGTGGCAAACGGGGACACGAAAGCGTGACTGCCGTATGGACAAGGCAGACATGAAGGAATTGAAGACGGTGCAAGGCTCCGACTTCAAATATGTTTGTTATAAACATGTTCACTGCTAGTATTAAAATTGGATTTTATATACTGGAAGTGGTACGTAAATATGTGCTGATGTGCAGAATCTGCTGAGAGCAGGATACTGACTTCAGATGAGATTTACCTACGAATTGAAAACAGGACGAGAGTCATTGTTTTAACCGTAGAAACCTAAATTTAAGAACTACCCTTCGGGTGTGTACTTTAATTAGGAAACTGTTAAAGTGTAACTAGTTTGACTAGAAACATTATCTCTATATCAGGGTTTAACCAGTTGCGGGTATACCTTTATATTCTAGAACACAAAAGTGTTTTATTTTATAAAGATGATATTGAGATAAACATATTAGATGTGAATAGAAGTATTTATATTTTGAATATAAATAAATCTCAAATGTATAACATGACAAACAAATAGCTCAAACTGAATTAATCAGTTGAGACTTATATGTGGCATTGTTGTCTGGGACACAATTTAAACAAGACTCGTATATCCACACTTTTAAAGAGTGGGTACTGGGACAAATTTGATTCCATTAAAATAATGTCTACGAATCTAGTTTATTGGGCAAAGTGCCTAAAACACATTTTTACTTGGTAAAAGTGCAAATGCCACCGATCTGTTAGCCCTTGTTCATAGTGACGTAGGTGGGCCCATATCTAGCTAGGCTAGATGTGGATATGAATGTTTCGTGACCTTTACGGATGTGGCATCGCGTTATGGTTATGTGTTTCCTAAGAAACACAAATCGAAAACTTTCAGAAAGTTTCGACACGAAGTAGACAAACAGATCGGCTAAAGTATTAAAACCGTCACGGTTAGACCATGATGGAAAATACTTAAGCAATAAGTTTCTCAAATACTTGAAAGAGTATATTATTCTTTCAATGAGGACTCCTCCCGGAACACGTCAGTTTGACGGTGTGTCCGAACGGAGAAACCAAATTTTGTTGGACATGATAAGGTTAATCATGAGTCTCTCTGAGCTACCATTTCCTTCAACAGATACGCATAAACAGTGCAGAACTTATTTTGAATAAGGTTCCATAAAAATCTGTTTGACAGACTTCATATTAGATATGAACAGGAAAGAAATTTGGTTTTCTCATTCCTGATGATTTGGGATGCTAGGCATATGTTTGGATGATACCAAACTAGAACCCAAATCGGATAAGTGCCTAAGTTGTAGGTTATCCTAGGGAAACCAAAAGTATAGTACTTATACAACTCACAAGAGAACAATATAATTGTTGCTCACCATGCGGTTTTCCTAAGAGGAATACCGATATGCAGTGGTAAGTGGGAGGAAAGTAAAACTCGAAGAAAATCAGAGTAATACTATTCCAGGCACCGATTCCTTAATGGAACACAAATAGTTCATCAAGGATGAAACTATACCAATAATCTTCGAATACACAAGAACCGCGTAAGTCGGAGAGAGTCAGAAAACAACCTGGGTATGGGTTTCTAATCTCACCTCATAAAGATGTCAATCTTATTGAGGAATACGAACTGACTACGTATAAGGAAGTGATACAAGATATCGACTCCCTAATATGGCAAAGTGCCATGATGTCCGAAATGGATTCCATGTATACCAACTATATTTGGATATGAGTTAATGTACCAGAAGACATTGTGCCTATTGGTACTATATAAGTCTTCAAGGAAGACATACATGGATGGCAACATACCAACGTACTAAGTTAGGCTTGTAGCGAAAATGTATTGTTATCAACATTATGTCGATTACGAAGAAACCTTTTACATGTTGCCATAGTAAATCCATTTGAATAATGCTTGCTAATGCTGCATGTTTCATTTATGAAATGTGGCAGCTAAATGCCAAAACCGCTTTCCTTAACGGAAACCTTTTGGAGGATGTTTAATACATCCTGACGGTTTTGTCGTACCAAAACTACAAAACAAAGTTTACATGTTATTCGATCCATGGATGGATTGAAGCGAGCATAGGGTTCTTGGAACTGTCGTTTTGATGTAATCATAATGGTGTATGATTTAATTCAAAACAAAAATGATTCTTGTGTATATAAGGAGGTTAGTGGGAGCACACTGACAATGAATGTCCTAAGTAATAATGACATATCATTTCTTGGAAATGATATTCCCATAATACAATCGGTGAAAGCTTGGCTTTCATGAAAATTTTCCGTAGAATTCTTGGGAGAAACAACCTTTATTCTAGGAATAAAGATCTACTGGGATATATCTAAAAGTTGTTCACACTCTCCGAGAAATTGTACATTGAAATAAATATACGCGACCTGGTGTCTCATACGCTTTGAGCATATGGATTCACAATCAGGCCAATCCAAGTGATAGTCACTGGATTGATGTTAAGAACATCCTTAAGTATCTTAGAGGAACTAAGGATGCTGTCTTATACTATGGAGAAGGATAACTTGAAGTGACTGGGATCACTGCTGCAAGTTTCCTAACCGATAAAAATGACTATAAGTCATAACAACGGTACTATACAGTTTGAATAACGGAACAGTGAGCTGGAAATCTTCCAAGCAATATACTGTTACCGAACAAACAACAAAAGTGGATTATTGCTGCAGCTGAGGCAGCAATAGAAGCCATTTGGGTCGATAATAATCTAATTAGATTAAATATAGTTCTGTTAGCAGCTGAGCTAGGCTACATCGCAGGCTAAAGAATTAATGGTCTCATCAACGATCCAGATATATACTTCGATTATTCATCTGATCCGTTCGGATCATACATCGTGGCGATGTGATGATCGAATAAATCGCATCATATGATAATCATGAAAATCCGCTGACGATATTATTATCTCAGCAGAAGTTTGAGCGAACCGTACATAGTTCGAGTGTAGGACACTTGAGTGATTGGCTATAGGCCAAGTGGGAGATTGTTGGATAGTTATGGCCCATAAAATCACTATTTGTACAGATCATGGTGTTGTTGTACAAATTAACTATGTGACAAAGGAATTTGCTCTTCTATCATTTGTAATTAGATTACCAAGATGTATAAATGATAGAAGGTCCATATGATTAGTTCCGGATTAAGATGATATGAGACAGTATCAATCCATAAAGGTTTAATCATTAAATATCCCTAGTCGTAGTATTACCGAGATTGGACATCGATAATGCGGAATAGACTAGTATTACACTTGTGCGCGTTGTGGGAGCATAACGACATAGTTCTCATATATTGGGTATAAGATACTAATGCAAGTGTAATAGGAGGTTGTATTTTACCGATGGTACGGAAAACAGCTTCGCTCTGGATAGACCCCTCAGAATTCCATTGCTAGTATGACTATGTGTCTATGGAAGTCCAAATCAGGGTAGGTGTATTTGGACTTAACCTGAGACTTGCACCGCTAGTACTTGCGACAATCAATATACTTTGGTTTTGGTCGTCCAGGGCTTTAACCGGTTCTGTGTACGCCTCTTCTGGGTATATTGAGAATCGTAGTGTATTGGGTGTGATGTCGAGACGGAAGTATCACTCCAGTCATAGTGGAGATGATGATCACGTAGGATACGGAACTGGTTCTCTTATGTACTGCAATCATCGGGATAAAATGACTAGGTCATGTTTATCCAATTATAGAGACTAGTTACCAGAGATCCGATATGTGCTTCGTACGGGGCAGACACAATTCCAGCCCCAGGCCTAGCATGTGACATCCGATACTGGATCGAAATACGCAATACTACGTATACTACGCGTGATATAGATCACTTATTCCTGTAAGGATATTTCTAGAGAATTGGGTAGGCATGGCGCTTTGCTAGAAGCCAACCTTGTCTTGTAATCGGTAAAAACGTAGTACAAGGTACGTACGTGTTCGGATAGTCCGACGACCGAATTTACTGCCAACATATCCGGGGATCTCATGGGTCGCTTCCCGAAGATTCACCGATGACGTATGACTCGCACTTTATTAATCTGGGATTAATTAGATGAGAGAGAAAATTAATCTGGGATTAATTATGGAGATATTTTATCTGGGATAAAATATTAATTAAAAGAGAGAGAAAGATTAATTTGGAATTAATCGATAAAATAATATATTCGATATATTATACGAAATTGGATTTCAACGCGGAATTGAAATTAGATTTTAACTCGGGCGAACGAGTTAATTTAGAATTAATTCATTAGCGACGTGAATAGTAATTTTGATATGCATAATTATTTAATTACGTCGCAACGGAAAATTCGTTAATTTGGAATTAGCGAACCCGAGCCCGGGAGTGTTTGCGGACGCATTCGCATTTCGAATTCAAGTGCGGCCACAAGTCCTATCAAACGTCAAATCACTAGTCAATCAATTGATGTGATATCTAGTCACTTTGAGTGATTGACAACCAGTCACTATTCATTGATTGATGGGTGTAGTTGGATGGCATTAATGCCTTGACTTTTTGAAAGAAAATTTTGGTAATTGATTTTTTGAAATTCAAATAAGTGTATTAGATACACAAAACCACAACACTCTCTCCACTCTTCTCTCCCTCTCTCTCGGCCAAGGGCCACTTCTTCTTCCTTTTCACTATAAAAAAACCGTGAGTGATAGGAGAAGCAAAGGAAGTTTTGCGGCAAAATTTCCGGAGTGCTAGCACGCTTTTGGAGTCTTGCGAATGTGATAAGGAACCGCACCCGTGAGCATGGAATCATCAACCAAAGCTTGGAGCTTGATAGATCATCCATGGCCGAATTTGGAGGAGCAAAAACCAGTCAAAGTCGTGAGCTCTATGAGGAAAAGCTTGATGATTTTGTTCTTCGCATCACTCAACCGATCAATGTAAGTATTCTGTAACTTCTTTATTGTATTCACATGTATGTTTCTTGCTTAAATCGATCCCGGTTAGACCATAGAAACCCAACGAAATCTTTGTTTGTGGGTTTTTGAACGTGTTTCTGTTTGATGTTGTAGAAAAGATTTACCATCTCTGCCATTATTAGGACACTTAGAGCCTTTAGGTTAGGTCCTCGGTAGTTAGAATAGTTCTTGTGTATGGCATGCTCCCAAAACTGACCATTAACTAATTACGCTCCTCAGGTCTTTCCGTTCCAGGAATGTCAGACGCTGAGTCCACCTCGGTAACTCCTTTGGAGATTAGGTCCCATGTTCCACCCCATAAGCAATAAACCTCAGCTCGGGGTCAGCAAGTTTAGAAGATCTTGATACTACTCTGAACCCGTCTGAGGAGGAGAATGATACCTACCATCATCGGATCCCTCGACCGGATCCTGAATGGGTTCCTTTGGACATGTCACAATTAAACATGGACCGCCCTTTAGTAGTCACAGAGGGAGAGCTGAGTATTCTTTGGCATCGGTATGCCATTCAGGATGATGTCCAATTAGAGGTTCCAGGCATTCTGGAGTATGCAGGTTGCCCTGAGGCTGGCTCGGTGGCCCTGGTTCCAGCCTTTTTTGAGGCAAGATTGCGACTGCCTATGCAAACTTACTTTGCTAGAATGCTGGCCTCTATGGAGATTGTCCATTGCCAGTAGGGGTGGCAAAATGGATCAACGAATCGAATTTGTATCAAATCCTAAACGAATCGAATCAAAATGTGATGGATTCATATTCGATTCGTTTATTAAACGAATCCTAATATCAGGATTCGTATTCGATTCGTTTAATAAACGAATCGAATACGAATATTCGTTTAGTCATGATATTATTTAAAAAAATAATTTACCACACTTGATTTACATTAATTATTCATAAATATATACATATGAAATATGTAATTAATATATTTACTAAAACCTCACTAAATATCGAAAATATTACTTTTTCTATCGTAATTAGCTATAATTTCTCGAATCTGAATTGAAAATTAACAAGAACTAGTAAATAAAAATAATAAAACGAATCAATGAGCTTAAATTCGTATTCGATTCGTTTAATAAATGAATCAAATCGAATTGACTCATTTATTAAACGAATCCATTTTTCAAACCCGTATTCGCTTTAAAGCGAATCGAATCAAATGAATAAATGAATCCTGACCCAAATTATCACCCCTACTTGCCAGCTATACTTAAACAGTTGGCGAATCCTGGCTGGCTTCCACGTGATCTGGCATCGAGCAGGCTTGGGAGAGCCGACCTTTGAAGAAGTGAAGCGGCTGTACAAACTAAAAGCCAACCCCAAGTCCCACCATGGCTGATACTATCTTTCTTCATACCCTGACACGCCCCTACTTATCACCGACCTCCCTTCCACCAATAAGAACTTCAAGGACACTTGGTTCTGGGCCACAGGTAACTGAGGGCGAGTTTATTCAACTAGCTCCGAGTTTATCGTCGTCCTCAGTGTTTTCATGGATGGAGGTGAGAACCTGTCCTCTGGCCTTCTCACTTACTAATCTGATAAAAAATATGCTAACTCTCTGAACCTTTTCAGTCTGTTGGGGGGACCCTCCAAAGTTAGCCATCAAGTTCAAGCCAGAATCAAGAAGGCCATGGATTTTGCAGGCCACTGTAAAATTATTATCAACGACTATTCTTTTGCCAATTCAGGCCTTATTTTGAACACACCTCCACGTGGTCCGAGGAGACTGGTAGACATGACCTGGCCTGCTAATAACTACTTCTATACTTGGTTTCTTTTGGGGTGGTTTTACTTGTGCTCGGATTTTAACCATCTTTTCTGTCTTTCGTTTTGTAGGAGTGTCGAGTTCAAAAAGCGTGAAGGGGCCGCTCCAAGACTTGTGGTAGTCGGGTGTTCAGGGAACGTCTGATGGCTCTTGAGGACGTGTCACCACCCTAATTCCACCCGAGGCCAAAGGGAAGGCCAAAATGACTATTCCTCCTGCTGCAACTCCTCCCGCCATCCTCAGTATCACTGCCCTGAGCCCTCCAGTTCAGAAGTCACAGGCTCCCCCTCGGAAATCAAAGTAACGTCGCCACTTGATCGGAGTCGATGAAGCCGATGGGGTGGAAGAGCCCTCTGCCAAGAAAACTGCCACCCAAAAGGGGAAGAAAGTAGCCGAGGCCCCTTCCGAGATTGGGAAGGGCGGCGCAGTGCTTGAAGTGGATGACTTCAGTGATAAAGTCTAGGATGTTGTGGCCCATCTCGTGCTCGCCTTCAATTTGATGGCTGAGATCTTACCTCCTAAACGTATCCCTGCTTATGAAGATATCTCCCCCGATGAGCTAATATCAAGGTTCTGCTCATTTATCAACGAGGTAACTGCCTGTCATACTCTTGTAATTCTTATCTGACTTAGCAGGTTTTACCTTTGTTTCCACCTTTGTTGCTCGACTATATGATGGCCAAGAACAAAGATTTACTGATCAGCCTTTCTTCTGAGGGAGGCCAAGTACAAAGGCTCAATTCTCCGATGATTGAGCGAGACATTGAGTTGGCCAAACTATTGGAGGAGAACAAGAAGCTCGCCTCAGAGGTGCAAAGGTTGAAGAAGGCCGAGGTGAATGCTAATGCCCTGGCTGAGTCTCTCTGTAATGCCTCCGCGATCGCGAAGAAGAACATGGATGTAGCCAAGGAAGAGACCAAAGTGCTGAGGTGGGATAAAGTTTCTTCGGGGACCAAGCTCAGCGATATGACCAAGCAAAGGATCAGGCCCTGGACGACCAGAAGATAAGAGTGGTTGAGCTGGAAAATCTGAAGGCGAAGGAGGCCGACTTGGAGGCCCCCTTAGACATCACCAAATTGGAAGGGGTATAGTAGTACACGGACATCTTCACGTGGCTCTTGCCTGGGATGGATGTGGGATTGATCCATACTGCTATCAAATTCTGCAAGGGTGAGATATCTGATGAAGAGGCCATAGCCCTACTTCCCCCACTCAAGCAAGCTCAGAAACCCGAGCCTATACCTGCAGTGCCCCTATCTTCTATCTCCTAGGTCGCCCCGTCAATAACGGAGCCTGAGGCCCCTCCTGCTGAACCTGGGGCCTCCATCTCAATTCATGTGGCCTCAGCTCCCCCGACCGAAATTGATGTTCTTGCGGTTGGTTCCGAGACCGGTGATCCCGATGTCATGGTCGAGATTGAGGCCCCGACTTCTATGCCCCACTGAAAGAAGTGGGTGACCTCGAGGGGGCCCAATGTATTAAACAATGTTCTTTTATAACAGTTTGTATTTGATATACTCTTCGGTTTTTATTAATCGTACGTTTGTTTTCTCCTTTCAATACTTAGCATATTTTTTGAACTTTTGCGGCTACTCGGCCTAAAGTATGTGGTCATGAAGGGGAAACTCCGACCCTATGCCACCAAATATTCGGACTCGGTGGAACGGGGCCCATCCCCGAGCTGACAACGAAATCATGGCCATGGGGGAGATACTCAGACCCCATGCCGAAGATAATCCAGACTTAGTGAGACATGACCTGATCCTGAGCTAGAAACAACACTTGGCCACGATGGGATGCTACCTCATCGGGCCAACCAAAGCAAGGCCATGGGGGAGATGCTCCGACCCCACGCCAAGGATAATTCAGACTCGGTGGGACATGACCCGACCCTGAGCTGGCAACAATACTTGACCACGAGGGAATGCTACCTCATCGAACCAACCAAAGCATGGCCATGGGGGAGATGCTCCGACCCCATGGCAAAGATAATCCTGACTCGGTGGTGTTGGGGTTTTGGGCAAAGGGCGCGGCGGAAGCGCTGTTCGGGCGAAATCATAATTTTAAAACTTTTTAAATTACCGAATGAATTATTCAATGTCCAATATGAATAATTCATTCATATTTCACGTAAACATATTTATTCGATATCAAATAACGACATAAATAGTTGAGAAACGTCG
>SKCR01006089.1:0-54121 GCA_019454045.1 Zanthoxylum bungeanum | reverse complement strand
TTGTAATTTTCTAACAACAAAATTTCAATTTAATTGCTTAGTAAAAAAAATATATTAAACATTCACCTTTAAAAATTATAACTTAAAATTTTGAAATAATCTGTATTGAAATCAAATTTCAAAAATCATTATTTACACAATTTTATGTTAAATTATCAAATATAATTTAATGATTATAAATTTTGAATCTTTAAATGATTATCTCATGATCATGAATTTTGAAAACTTTATGTTAGCGGCTGATTTTGGTCTCAGGGGCAATATGATAATATTACTCCCGAGACAATCCTCCCTCAATAGTGAATTTGTTTGGTTATGGGGGACCAAAAGCAAACTTAGCAAAAGACAGATAAATACGCCAATCGACAAGGAGATTTAACGTGGTTCGGCGGATCTTGGTCCGACCTACGTCCACATGCACAAAAAGGATGATACTTTTATTACTCAAACACGCTTCTCGGCTCTGCCTCTGGTTTTTTTACAAGTATGATGGTAATGATTCTGATCTTGATATTGATTCTCCTCCCCTTCTACACTCACTCTACCCTCCTATTTATAATAGTGAAGGAATCAGATTCCTCCTAGTAAGAGGTTTCCTAGTTGAAACAATTTCATTTTCCCATAAGGATTCCTAGTCAAAAACTACATTTACTTCCTTTATCATACTAGGATATTGACTTACTAGTTTACCCCATGAAAGTATGATAACTTATTATATTATCTTGTATGGATAGAATGCCTTATCTTCCCGAACATGTCTTGCCCTATGCTTGGTTTTCACGAGGTCGGTCTTAATGTGGTCGGTCATAATAGTCTTTTGTACTGAGAATGCTACTGTCGACCTGATAATTGCCCAGTCATCTTGAACTCAAGTGCTCGGTCACTAACCGTAAAGTTCCTGGCCCCTTACTATTAACTCTTTAGTGGTCGGGTCGGCATTAATAATCGTGACTGAGAAGTGAATTACCTTTTTTACCCTTGTCGTGCTGCTTTAAATAACATAGTGCCTGAAAACACCATCAATATATGTCCCCTAGTTCTCGGTTCCAACGAGTATGCAAGTTGGTGCCGGGAATTATATAAAGATGGTGTGTTGATCGCTTTGCTGGTGGTCGCTCCAGAAATCACAGAGAAATTGCCTTCGCCATCAACTAAGTCTTCTGTTTCTATCTTCATATCCTCGGTTATTGGAGATGCTGACCCTATTCAGAACGATTCTCCACCTCAAAGCAAATTGCTTACTTGGGTCGTTCCATCAGGAGATGAAGTTCCTCTTGTTGTCTAAACTAAAAATGACTTCTCCTCTGTAATATCTGTACCAGAGATTTAGAGGTCCTGACCCCTGACTGATCCAATCTCGATTGTGAGGAGAAAATTTTGCCTCTGAGCTAACGATGATGTGCTCGGTGGCATGTGATCATGTCTCGAGCTGTGAGAGATGCTCGGACCTGGGGGAATGTTACATCCCCAGTTCGAATGACTGACTCGGTGGGCGCAACCCGACCCCGAATGAAAAGAGGCACTTGGACCTGAGGGAATTTTAAGTCCCCAGTCCGAAGGGCTGACTCGGTGGGACGTACCCCGACCCCGAGCTGAGAAAGGCACTTGGACCTGGGGGAATGTTACGTCCCCAGTCCAAAGAGGTAGACTCGGTGGAACGTAACCCGACCCCGAATGAAGAGAGGCACTTTGACCTGGGGGAATGTTACGTCCCCAGTCCGAAAGGGCTGACTCGGTGGGACGTACCCCGACCCCGAATGAAGAGAGGCACATTGACCTGGGGGAATGTTACGTCCCCAGTCCGAAAGGGCTGACTCGGTGGGACGTACCCGGACCCCGAGCTGAGAAAGGCACTTGGACCTGGGGGAATGTTACGTCCCCAGTCCGAAGGGCTGACTCGGTGGGACGTACCCCGACCCCGAGCTGAGAAAGGCACTTGGACCTGGGGCAATGTTACGTCCCTAGTCCGAAGGGCTGACTCAGTGGGACGTACCCCGACCCCGAGCTGAGAAAGGCACTTGGACCTGGGGGAATGTTACGTCCCCAGTCCGAAAGGGCTGACTCGGTGGGACGTACCCCGACCCCGAGCTGAGAAATGCACTTGGACCTGGGGAATGTTACGTCCCCAGTCCGAAGGGCTGACTCGGTGGGACGTACCCCGACCCCGAGCTGAGAAAGACACTTGGACCTGGGGGAATGTTACGTCCCCAGTCTGAAGGGCTGACTCGGTGGGACGTACCCCGACCCCAAGCTGAGAAAGGCACTTGGACCTGGGGCAATGTTACGTCCCTAGTCCGAAGGGCTGACTCGGTGGGACGTACCCCGACCCCGAGCTGAGAAAGGCACTTGGACCTGGGGGAATGTTACGTCCCCTGTCCGAAGGGCTGACTCGGTGGGACGTACCCCGACCCCGAGCTGAGAAAGGCACTTGGACCTGGGGGAATGTTACGTCCCCTGTCCAAAGAGGTAGACTCGGTGGGACGTAACCCGACCCCGAGTCGAATAACTAAGTGGCCTTGGCGGAACGAAATCCAGCCCCGAGCCGAATAATCAAGTGGCCTCGGCGGAACGAACTCCAGCCCCGAGCCGAATAACCAAGTGGCACACATAGGCCTCGACGGAATAAATCCAGCCCCGAGCCTACACCACAAAACCTCGATGGAACGAATCCAGCCCCGAGTCGATTAATCTTTGGGACTTATTCAGAAGGGAGGTGACTCAACCTTTTGAAGCCCTACCAAATCTGGCACGGGCGTCCCCTTGCCAGACCGGCGAAAAACAAAAACAAAACTTTGGAAAATAAAATCAAAAGGTGGGGGTGACTTAGCACTTGTCCCAAAGCAAAACTTTTCTTAAGTGTAAACAACAGCACGGATGCCTCAAAACAGCGTCCTGTCCGAGGTTTCCAAAACACAATTCTGAATCTTTCAATTCAGTGTCCCGGCGAACCAAGATTTGGATCAGGAGAGCGTTTGAATGGTAAGGGCATATCCTCTATACGTCGGGTCACTGTGGAGCCTGTGTATTGTACGAGGGCTCCTTCTTACCATGCTGGAGCAGGCACACGCTACAGGGGCGTAACACATCCCGTGCTGCGCCTCTCTTGGATCCAAATGATGAATGGATCAAAGAGTGTCCGGGATACTAAGGGTATATTCCTCCTTAGGTCCGGCATCACTGGAGTGAGCAATCACTGGGGAAACACTTTGCAGATGGCATCTCCTACTACTCCCTGGACTTCCATTAACAAGGCAAAGCTTTCGATGTGTGATTTTGGGTCAGAGTGGCCTTTGTAGGGTGCCATGGTCGGCATGCTGAATCGCTTTGGGAATTTTGCCGACCTTTTTTTTTTCGTGAGGGGAGATTCTTCCTCACTATCCCGGGCATCCCCTGCATCGGTCTTGAGGCCTACTCCCCACTTGGTCATCAACTTTTTTAACCAAGACTTTATTTCACTGCTTGTGCCGTTATGTCGTATCTTGTGCCCCTTCGTGTGTCTATTGCCCCGGGTACGGCGTTCCTCATCCATTGGAATTTCCCGCACACTTTCGCTATGCTCCTTGTCCTCTCTTCTGAAGTCGTAGAGACTGTCATAGGAGGGATCCGGTGATGGTCTTCCTTCTTCTTCTTCTTCCCACGTGTCCTCTGTTTGTGAGTCTTTTTCTACAACTACGGATTTTATCCCGTAAGGGCCCCTCCTCCTGGGTCCATCGTCTTCACTTGTATTTACCACCATTTTCCCTTCTGCTTTTTCACCTCTTATTCGACTGGTTCCGATGTCTGGTCTCTCGTTGTTCGTTCCCTCCATTCTCTCCAACCGATCCATAATGGATTTCATGCTTTCTTCCATCTTTTTCATCCAGTCTGTTGCTGGACTCCCTGAAGATTGATGATTTCCACCTTCTGCCATCGTCTTACTACGCGAACTGCTTTTTTTTAAGATTCCCCACAGACGGCGCCAACTGTTGACGGCTGATTTTGGTCTCAGAGGCAATATGGGAATATTACTCCCGAGACAATCCTCCCTCAATAGTGAATTTGTTTGGTTATGGGGGACCAAAAGCAAACTTAGCAAAAGACAGATAAATACGCCAATCGACAAGGAAATTTAACGTGGTTCGGCGGATCTTGGTCCGACCTACGTCCACGGGCACAAAAAGGATGATACTTTTATTACTCAAACACGCTTCTCGGCTCTGCCTCTGGTTTTTTTACAAGTATGATGGTAATGATTCTGATCTTGATATTGATTCTCCTCCCCTTCTACACTCACTCTACCCTCCTATTTATAATAGTGAAGGAATCAGATTCCTCTTAGTAAGAGGTTTCCTAGTTGAAACAATTTCCTTTTCCCATAAGGATTCCTAGTCAAAAACTACTTTTACTTCCTTTATCATACTAGGATATTGACTTACTAGTTTACCCCATGAAAGTATGATAACTTATTATATTATCTAGTATGGATAGAATGCCTTATCTTCCCGAACATGTCTTGCCATATGCTTGGTTTTCACGAGGTCGGTCTTAATGTGGTCGGTCATAATAGTCTTTTGTACTGAGAATGCTGTTGTCGACCTGATAATTGCCCGGTCATCTTGAACTCAAGTGCTCGGTCACTAACCGTAAAGTTCCCGGCCCCTTACTGTTAGCTCTTTAGTGGTCGGGTCGGCATTAATAATCTTGACTGAGAAGTGAATTACCTTTTTTACCCCTGTCGTGCTGCTTTAAATAACATAGTGCCTGAAAACACCATCAACACTTTATATTAGACTTATTTAATATAGTTTTCAAGTGTGACTTTAATTATTAATCACATTAATAATTTTGGCATAATAAATAATTATGTATGTGAGTTTATAATTGGACAATCCAATTATAAATGATTTGTTATCGCTTATCGAGGTAGCACGGGGACCAAATGGACTAACAGTTCCGTGCTACAATAATCCTAGAATATTAATTAAAATTTTTTACTCAATTATTTCGAATTATTAACTTTAGATTATTCCACTAAAAACCTAAAGCTACACTCTCGTCACTGCACATATTTTATATAAGCCGAACTATATTTGTGTCCATCAATATAGTCGTTACATATATTGACCTTCCACAGATATCTCATAATTAGAGCTCGACCTTAATATTTGTCATACCTTTCTAATTATTTGTGTACTTTAAGTACCATTGATATGAAAGACTTGAGCGCTCTAACCGTTCAAGTACTGAATCAACCCTTAAGAAAGATACGCATCCACTTCTCGTAAAAATGAGTGGATTTTATATCTATGTAAAACATCCCCAACCACACACCAAACCATGTCCCCAAAGTACGTAACTATTGGTCATGATATATTCACCAACCTCACCTTTGTAAATCAAAGGATATAGCCTGCCATGCATGAGTTAGTAGTACACTTAGAATTCTGATTAACCCATAGTTGACCATCTAGTAGACTGATATGAATTTCTTTATCTAACGGATATTATAAGAGATTCATTTCTATCTGGGTCATGTACTATATTTCACATCATATAAGGTGTCTTCGTTCCAATGCCACCACATAAACGATATCGGATCAAAATCACCATATATTTATAGAATAGACCACTATAATAGATCAACCACAAACAAAGTACCTGTTTTATTTGCTCTCAATGTACTATTTAAATTACTAATTTCATACTTAAATCCTATTGTGTATTACTCTCATACACTAAGTCTGAATGTACATAAGTAATCAGGGTATACAATATGATTTATAATATGTGAATTAAATCAAAATAATTTGATAAATGAATAATGCATCATTTATTAATTCAAAATAATTATGTTTACATGTTACATGAAGCTATATGGCATATATCCCAACAATCTCCCACTTGCACTAGAGAAAATGGAACATGTCGTAATCCTAGACCTACTAGGTGACCTTTAAACACTTTATCTGTCAAGGTCTTTATAAAAGAATCAGTCAGATTCTCTGCTGATGTTATATGTATTATCTCCATAATGAGATTAAATTTCCTCTCTATATGCTTCTCTTTCTTATGCCTTTTTGGTTCTTTGTAATTCACCACTGCACCACTATCACCATAAAGTATGAGTGGTTTATCCATTTCTGGAACAACTTCTAGATCTCCCAAAAATTTATGCAGCTATATTGCTTCTATAGCTGCTTAACAAGCTGCTACATACTCAGCCTCCAAGGTGGAGTCATGATTGCTTTAAACTCCTCCATACTATGGCTTTACCATCTAGGGTAAATACTGATCTAGATGTAGATTTCCCACAATCTATGTTCGTCTGAAAATCAAAATCAATATATCATCTGAGGATCATATCCTTACCAGAATATATAAGCATATAGTTTCTTGTTCTGCTAATATACTTTAGAATTTGCTTTACAATCGACATTGATCTAATCCTTCGTTAGAATGAAATCTATTGCATACTCCAACTGCATAACAAACGTCTAATCTCATACATAGCATAACATACATGAGACTTCCAACTACAGAGGCATAAAGGATATGCCTCATCTTCTCCATTGCTTGAGGTGTCATAGGAAATTATTTATTTGACAAGTGAATTCCATGTAGGAAAGATGAAGTGCATTTCTTGGAATTCTGCATCCAGAACCCCACAACAATCTTATCGATATAGGATGTCTGAGACATAGCTAACAATTGCCTCTTGTGATCTCGAATAATCTAGATCCCAAGAACACAACTCATCTCTTCCAAATCTTTCATTTGGAATTTGTTAGTTATCAAGGATTTTATGTCCGATAATACTTTTACACATTTCCAATTAGTAAAATATCATCGATGTATAATACGAGGAAAAACCATATTATCATCAATGATGCGCTTGTATACACAAGGTTCATCGACATTTCGCTCAAAGTATAAGACTTTATGGTCGTATCAATTCTTACATTTCAAAATCAAGATGATTGCTTCAGTCCATAAATGGGCATTTGCAGCTTGTAAACTTTTTGCTCTTGACCTTGGGTAATGAATCTATCTAGTTGTACTTTATAGATACACTTATCAAGACTACAATTCAAGAATATTGTCTTGACATTCATTTGCCATATCTCATACTCATAATATACGGTAATGGATAAAAAAGTACAAATAGATTTGATCAGGGTTACTAGCGAAAATATTTTTTCATAGTCGACTCTCTATTTCTAGGTATAACCCTTGGCCACTAGCCTAGCATTGAAGGTCTTTACCTTCCTACCTATTTCTCTCTTCCTCTTATAGATCCACTTGCAACCTATAGGTTTTATCCTTACAAGTTGGTCTACAACTTCCCAGATTGAGTTATAGTACATTGACTCCATCTCGAGATTCATAGCTTTGAGTCATTCCTCTTTATCATGATCATTCATTACACTATAATAGCTTAATGTATCATCTACACTATTACTGAAGGTGACAACTTATGTCTCTCCAATAACTAGATAGCAATCAGGTTGTCATAAAACACTCCCACAATGTCTAAGTGGTAGATTATCCTAATCTACCGATGCTCAGGTCTTAAATGTGCCATGTTACTATCAACAGCTATTGTTAATGGTTTACTGGTCAAATTAGAAAGTAACTCCATGAGTACCAATAAATTGTGAGGCTTGATTCTCTCATACTTTCTTTTTTAAGACACGTAGAGTTTGTCATCACAAACACTCTGTCATCTTTAGACTATAGAAGAATGTTGGACAATTATGACCCATAGCGTCACTATTTATACAGATCATGGTGTTGTTGTACAAATTAACTATGTGGCAAAGGAGATTACACTCTTATCATTTGTGATTAGATCACCTAGATATATAAATGATAGGAGGTCCCTATGATTTGTTCCTGGACGGAGAATGATATGAGACAGTGTCAGTCCACGGAGGATAAATCATTAAATGTCCATAGTCAGAGTATTATCGAGATTGGACATCGATAAATACGTAAAAGACTAGTATTACAATTGTGCGCGTTGTGAGGGTACAACGGCATAGTTCTCATATATTTGGGTATAGGATACTCATGCAAGTGTAATAGGAGGTTGTGTTTTATCGATGGTACTGGAAACAGCTTCGCTCTGGATAGACCCCCTCGGAATTCCATTGGTAGTATGACTATGTGTCTATGGAAGTCCGAAATCAGGGTAGGTGTATTTGGTCTTAACATGAGACTTGCAACCGCTAATACTTGCGACAATCAATATACTTTGGTTGCGGTCGTCCAGGGCTTTAACAGGTTCTGTGTACGTCAATGCTGGGTATATTGAGAATCGTAGTGTGTTGGGTGTAATGTCAAGACGGAAGTATCACTCCAGTTATATGGAGATGATGGTCACGTAGGATACGCTACTAGTACTCTTAAGTACTGCAGTCATCGGGATAAAATGACAAGTCATGTTTATCCGATTATAGAGACTAGTTACCAGACATCCGACATGTGCTTCGTACGGGGCAGACACAATTCCAGCCCCAGGCCTAGCACGTGATCATCCGATACTGGACAGAAATACGCAATATTACGTGTACTACTCATGATATAGATCCATTATTCCTGTAAGGATATTTCCGGAGAATTGGGTAGGCATGACGCTTTGCTAGAGGCCAACCTTGTCTTGTAAATTGGTATAAACGTAGTACGAGGTACTTACGTGTTCGGATAGTCCGACGACCGAATTTACTGCCAACATATACAGGGATCTCATGGGTCGCTTCCCGAAGATTCACCGATGACGTCATCAGGAAATAATAACCAAACATAACAATGCGACACATAATTTATAGTGGTTCACCCGGTCAATTAGACCTATCATGCTACATCTATTATGGTTATTGAGTTTCACTATAGTTGAATAACAAAAGGAAAAATTCTTCATTACAAGAGCATATAAATATTTAACTCACACTCACTTTTAAGAATTACAAGGAAAAAAAAAAACATACAAGAAAAATTATACATAATCTTTCTCTCTTTTTTATTTTCTCTATTTCTTTTAATCATTCACACACACTTTTCTTACAAAAATAATTTCACCATAATTCTCTCAAATCACTCTAGAGATTTTCTTTATCTCTAATGAAAGAAACTCACAAATTTTTGGGATGCCTTAAGCTCTCACCAATTGAGCTATTTATAGGCAAGATTTTGCACTACTCCAACCAATTGTATTTAATACCAACCAATTATATTTAATGTCAACCAATTGAATTTAATACCAACTAATTTCATTTAATACAATCAATTAATGCCAACCAATAGTATTAATTACTTACCAAAAAGATTTTTGAAAATCTTTTTCCATGTGAGTAAAGAATTGACTCCACAAAGACTTTATAAACAATCTCACACTTGGAGAAAATTCAACCATCATGCCAAAAAAATATCTTCGAGCTCTTCAAGCATGGAAACTCATTAGTAACTACCATATCCATTTTTATCAGTTTCGGAGACCAACTGAAGTTGTACAAAGCTTCAGTTTACCAAGTGATACAACTTTGGTGAACATATCAGCTGGATTCTCGCTTCCAAATATCTTATATAATTTTAATGCTTCATCATCCAAAATTGAATGTATGAAATGGTACCGCAAATGAATATTCTTGGTTCTTGAATGAAATGCAAGATTCTTTGCTAAGTTGATAGCGATCTGACTGGCACTGTATAAAATACCATTTTCTTGCACTTTATCTAAATGTGTTAAGAAACCATTTAACTATACCATCGCTTTTCCGGCCTTTGTAATAGCCACATACTCTACGTCTGTTGTTGAAAGTGTAACTATCTTCTATAACTTAGAATCTCAGCTCACAGTAGTACCACCTACAGTAAATACATAATCTGTGATACTTTTACTTGTATCTCTATCATCACCAAGTCTGTGTCAACATAACCTTGTAAATCCAAACTACTACTGCCAAAATATAAGGCCATATTAGTACTACCTTGGAGATATCTTAAAATTGACTTCATTATTTCCCAATGTTGTTTGCTAGGATTGCTCATATATCGACTCACAACTCCCACCGCATAAGCAATGTTGGATCTAGTGCATAGCATGGCATACATTAGACTCATAATAGGTGAAGCATAAGGTACCTTCTTCATATATTCCATCTCTTGCTCATTTTTAGGTGAAAGCAGTTTGGACAACTAAAAATGATCTACCGAAGGTGTGGTAATTGGTTTAGCATATTGCATGTTGAATCTCTTCAACACCTTCTTGACATACTTCTCTTGGGATAGTTTCAAAATACTTTGCTCTTTGTCCCTAGTTATCCTCATTCCAAGGATTTGCTTGGCTTCTCATAAATCCTTCATAGAAAACTTCTTTGACAATTATTTCTTTAATTCGTTAATCTCACTTAAATCTACCCCAGCAACCAACATATCATCTACATAAAGTAATAATATGATATAGGAATAGTCAAACCTCTTGTAGTAACAACAGTGGTCAGCAAAAGATAGAGATGGAGTCAACTAAGATGGTGATATTTCAGAGCCCTCCACAACAAATGACTAACATCTCAGGTTAACATACATGAAGGAAAAATTAAATGAAGTGCTTGTATCAAAGATATTATTCGACAACAGAGCTGCCATTAATGAAATTCCAGTAAGAATGCTAAAGAGGTTAGCAAGGTTAAAGGCCAATCTTATTCCAATAGAAGTCGTCCTGACAACCTTTAATTTGAGATCGCAAACAGAACTCGAATGATCTTGTTTTTCTTTATAGAAGGACCAACCAATTATAATGTTATTCTAGGTCGTGATTGGATTCATAGAAGTAGAATGATACATTCTTCCCTTCACTAGTGCTTGGTTTTTTGGAACCACAAGGATAAAGATGAAGTGGTACATACAAACAGCCGACCATTCACAGCAGAAATAAAGTTTATGGAATACTTCATATATGAAGGTAACTATGTACCAGACATATTGGTCAATGAATGAGGAGTTACAATCGTAATAGCTCAGAATGATGGGTTATGTTCCACCAAATTCCTAACAGACTTAATCACACGAATTAGGCCAAATATAATAGCCTTTACAACGCTAGTAATTGGCCGAAAATCTAATAAATCAAATGATAGAGACAAATAAACTCGAGGAACTTGTGATGCTCAAAGTAATAAAAGCCAAATTTTTGGCTTATAATCAAGAGTAGGAATCAGAACTTTGTACGTAGGTCGTAATTTTGGCCTTGAGAGAAAAATTGATAGTGCATCATATGGAGCATCAATTAAAAGAAGAAGCTTGTGGGATTGATTGTCTCAAAGAAGGTAAATCTGGCGGATACGTTAAAGGCTTGGGAGGTAAGCTTGACGAACATCGAAAGATAGGTTTTGCGAAAGCACAATACCACTTGGAGGAACTCAACCTAGGGAATTATAGGGAAAATCATCCTACGTACATTAGCCAAATCCTAAACACATAGGTATGTAAGAAAATCATTTATATTTCAAAATAATATAGAAATTATTTTGTGTCGGAATATGAAGAGATGTCTGGCTTAGATTGAGATCTACTATAACATGACTATCGATTAAGCCAAATTATAAATATTACAAACAACCACTTAAAAGATTTGACTCTATTATTTTACCTAAAGTCAAAAAGGAAATCGAACATTTACTAGAGGCAAATTTCATTAGAACGACTAGGTATGTTGAATGGTTGTCCAACATTGTCCGTTATGAAAACGAATGGCAAGTTAAGAATATGTATTGACTTTAGGAATTTAAATTTAGAAAAACCTCAATATGAGTATCGTTTGCCAACTATAGATTCTTTAGTTGATTCAACTATATGATATGAGATGCATTCCTTTATGGATGGATATTTAGGGTATAATAATATTTATATTTCTGAGGATGATATTATAAAACTGCCTTTAGATATCATATGGCTTTAGGGTGTTTTAAGTGGGTAGTTATGCCATTTAGCCTGAAAAATACCAGAGTGACGTATAAAGGGCCATAAATTTTATCTTTAATAACATGATCATTAACGTTATAGAGGTATATGTGGACGATACAATGGTCAAATCAATGAAAATAGAATATCACTTTGCCCAGTTGAAACATTCATTCGAACGAATGAGAAAATTTAAACTTAAGTTGAATCCCTTGAAAAGTGCTTTCAGAGTGACCATATGGAATTTATCAGGTTTCCTTGTACATCAGAGAGGAATAGAAATTGACAAAAATAAGTCTCTGGCCATTTTAGAATCCAAACCCCCATGTAATAAAAAAAAACATTACAGAAGTTTTAAGACAACTTAATTTTCTAAGAAGATTTATTTCTATCTGTGCAAAAAGAAATAAAGCTTTCTCATCATTATTAAGGCTTAAAGATCATGACAATTTCGTCTGGAGTAAGGAATATCAAGAGGCTTTTGAAAGCCTGAAGGCATATCTTGCAAAACCACTAGTTATGGTGTCGCGGGTACAAGGACGACCAATGAAGCTATACATTTCGGTTGAAGAACAATCAATAGCTGGAATGATTGCACAAGATGACAACTAGGGTAAATAAAGAGCCATCTATTATCTTAGCAGGTAATTTTAAAGTATAAATGTAATTATTCTCTAATAGAGAAGTTATGTTTGGCTCAATATTTCAATTGTAATAAATTAAGGTCTATATACAGCATGTCACTGTATATCTGATTTCAAAGATAAACATAATATAATATATAATTTCTTGCCTTATTTTGCATCAAATAGTAGATTTTTGGTCTTTGTCATTATTTGAATTTGAAATTCAACACGTACCACAGAAAGCCATAAAGAATCAAGCTTTAGCAGATTTCTCAACCGATCACCCCTATGTGAGCATGGCAGAGAAATTGAATTGGAATTACATAGTTGTGATTTAAAGCATTTGACCCTATATTTTGATAGATCCAAAACGTCGAAAGAGGTGGAAATAGGAATCATCTTGGTTAATCCCTTTAGGACAAAAATATCATTTCTTCTTCACATTGTAGGAGAGTTGTACCAATAATCAGGTCGAATATGAGGGCCTACTAATGGTGTTGGAATTATTAATTGAGATGGGCATACAAAATGTATCAATTAAAGGCCATTCATAATTAGTGGTTCATCAAGTAATGAGTTCTTTTAAATGCCAAAATCCATCAAGGCGTTATTAGAAATTACTCATGAACTATTAGATAAGTTGGATCAAGTAGAGGTTTAACACATCCCCAGGGTGAATAATGAAGTGGTAAATGAATTAGCCCAGGTAGCTTCAGGTTATAAGGAGATATAAAATGTTTTGCAGTGTGCAATATGCCAAAAATGGACTAATTAAGTATGTATTACAAAGTCAAAAAGAAGAATTAAACATCTCAAGTGTAAAGGATGAAGATACAAATGATTAAAGGAAAGCGATTAAGGAATTCTTGAGAGATCTTAACGGTCAAGTGGACATAAAATTACAGTTGTGTTCCCTAAATATTTAATAAATAGATGATGTCTTATACAAAAAAATATCAAAATGGTGTGTTGTTGAAATGTGTTGGACTGTTAGAAGCCAAAACGATCATGACCGAAGTCCATGAAGGAATTTATAGAGAACACCAAGTTAGGCTCAATATAAGATAGCTAATCATTAGAAATGGTTATTATTGGCCAAAAATATACGAGGCATGTGTCGCTTATGCGAAGGGATGCTTAGCATGTCAGAGGCACCAGCCAATACAAAGAGCGCCTCCGAGTGAGAGACATACTTTTATTATTATCGCCACTGACTTCTTTACTAAATGGGTGGAGTTCATTCCTTTAAATAGAAATTTCGCAAGAAAAAATCATTCGTTTCAATCAGAGACCATATCATTCACAGATTTAGGATACCCCAAATGTTAATGGTAGATCATGGAACAGTATTAAATGGGGATAGAGTTAAGCAATTCTTGAACGAATTCAGAATTTAATTAGTAAATTCAATGCTATATTATGCTCAACCAAATGGCCAAGCAGAATCTTCCAACAAGATGTTAAAATGAATAATCATGAATATGGTTACAAATGAAGCATGACCAAAAAGCCCACGGCCCGACTCAGTCCGGCTGGTCTTAAAAAACCCGGGTCAGGCTGTATAATGGTAGGCCTGGTCAAAAAAAAAATAAATTAAATTAAATATTAAAAAATTAATAGATTTTTGGTACTTTGGTTGATTCAATGTCTTAAAGATATGCCTTCAGGCTTTCAAAAGCCTCTTGATGTTCCTTACTCCAGACGAAATTGTCATGATCTTTAAGCCTTAATAATGATGAGAAAGCTTTATTTCTTTTTGCACAGATAGAAATAAATCTTCTTAGAAAATTAAGTTGTCTTAAAACTTCTGTAATTGATTTTTTTTATTACATGGGGTTTGGATTCTAAAATGGCCAGAGATTTTTTAATAACTAACCTGGTCTGTAGTAAATTCAGTTGTATAATCACGATTATTGTTGGAGATGCTTTCCCCCCACTTAGAACATCATTTTCACATGACCAACTATCTGAAAATGAGCCCAATTTATAATTATCCATAATTTTTTACTAAGATGATAACTCTATTATAAAAAAAGAAAATGATATGCTGAAGGGGAATGAGTAAATGATACAAAACTACCTCTTTATATAAGAAGTAAACACAAATAAAACAAATAACTTTTAATAAAGTAAAAGTAGATATGTATACTGACTTACGAAATTAAATAAGACAAACAACTTTTAATAAATAAAATATAAAATCAGAATCAGAATCTACAAAATTTTTAATAAAGTAAATTTTTTTAATAAAGTAAAAGTAGATATGAATACTGACTCACGAAATTAAATAAGTCAAACAACTTTTAATAAAGTAAAATAAAATCAAAATCAGAATCAAATAAACTATGTCAAAATTTATTTTATAAACTGATTTTGTAAATTTATAAATAATAAAAAATTAATTAATAAAAAGTAAATTTGTAATATTTATTAAACAAATAAAAAATAAAAAAATACAAATTTGAAATTTAAATCTAAAGAAAACTATGTCATAGTTTTGCTAGGACGCAAAACTATGACATAGTTTTGTTAGGGCGGAAAACTATGTTAGGAAATTTTTCACATATAGGGGCAATTTTAAAATTTCCGAGAAGACAAGAGAAGATGGGCATGTGGGTGGGAGTCGTAGTTTTCATTCCATAATCTAATATGTACCTTTTTCAAACATTTAATGAGGACATAAATATCACTATCCGCTTGATATTTTCGTCCAATTTTACTCGTATAAAGATCAAATTCAAGAGGTTGCAAATTACAATTCCATCCATTTCAGTACAAAACGTTTGACCATCGTGGTCACCTGACTCCTGGTCAAAGATGTGACAGCCAATGAACATGTTGTGTTATATAGATTTTTTTAAGTAAGGACCCCATGGCCCGTGCCCGTGGTCCATCAACTACCTGATATTTCTCTTCCAGCTGGTACAAGCACGTGACGACATGAGAGCAGCACAGTTTTTTTTTTTTTTTTTTTTTTTTAGGAAAGTGAGAAACTCAGAGCCATTTTTAACCAGAAAAAGCAAAAAGAAATAGATACTGAAGGATCCTTTGTTATTGTTCATGTTCCACATTAGAGCTGTTTTGCTTACTGTGCAATCATCTCACGCAGACACCCACTATCTCCTTTGCGTTCACTTTAATTACACAATTACATACATTAACATATTTTATTATTGTATAGATGTTGACGTATTATCTGACACTTGCACCATTAGTGTTCCACCCCATGCCACAAAAATGCAATAAGCTTTATACATTACCCATGTAGATATATAATTATTTTGAATCTTATAGCTGAGCCTGAACTGTCTTTTACTTCAAAGTTTTTGGCTCTATAAGTTTCTGTTTTTTAGCAGTATTTTCTGTAAATGCAGCCGGTGTTTAAGCATATATATTAATTTGATGGGCAAGAAAGGAGGTACCTCATGGTTGACTGCTGTGAAAAGAGCTTTCAGATCTCCAACTAAAGAGAGTGAAAAGAAGAGTAGCAGGCAAAGAAGAGAAGATCATGACCAAGAGGAAGATGATGAAAAGGTTTTTATTATTTATTTAATTAACGGTTGAAAATTAATCTTCCTTTATTCTGAGATCTTGTTTTATTGGTTTTGTGTAGAAGCGAGAGAAGAGGAGATGGCTATTTAGGAAACCCACCAATCAAGAAACGGTGGTGACACAGCAACAAACCCCAGAGAAAAATACAGCTCATCATTTCACCGGCAGTGGTGGTTGTGTACAGGCTGATCATGCAGCGGAGGAGCAAAGTCACGCCATTGCGATGGATGTGGCCGCCAAAGCTGCCGCTGAGGCTGCGGTGGCGTCTGCTCAGGCTGCGGCGGAGGTGGCCCGGCTCATTAGCCCTCCTACTTTTAATGCCAGAGAAATTTATGCAGCCATTGTTATTCAGACCGCCTTCAGAGGTTATCTGGTAAGCAAAACTTACATTTCAAATTAATGAAAATTGCTGATTAAAGATCGTGTTAATTTGTGATATGTGTTGTTAAATAAAGGCAAAGAGAGCTCTTCGTGCACTTAAGGGTCTGGTAAAGCTGCAAGCACTTTGAGGGGTCATAATGTTCGAAAGCAAGCCAAGATGACACTTCGGTGCATGCAAGCTTTGGTTCGAGTGCAAGCTCGGTGCTTGATCAACGCGTGAAGCTTTCTCTGGAAGGCAGCAGAACGTCTACATTTAGTGACACCAATACTTTATGGGAATCGCGGTATCTTCAGGACATCTCAGATAGAAGATCAGTGGTGAGTTTAATTAATGATTTACTCGAGCTCGCACACAGTACAAAGAGGCTTCGTTATAAGTAGTTTTGAAATTACTTTTTCTTTCTTTCTGGTGCAATAATCACAGTAAAAAGAAAGTAAATTAAGTTCTCAAAAGTCAATAGCAAAATGAAAGCTAGTTAATGCTAATGAATTATAATTTCAGAAGTAGAACATTAGGAGTGAATAGCAATAAACACAGTGAAAAGAAAGTAAGTTAAGGTTACAAAAGTGAACAGCAAAAGACAGAAAGTTAAAGTTTTTTTGTATTTTTGTAGCATCAGGAATCATTCTTTTGTGTGTTATATTTGCATCACAGTCAAGAGAGGGAAGCAGCATAGCAGATGATTGGGATGAAAGGCCACACACAATAGAGGAAGTTAAAGCTATGTTGCAACAAAGAAGAGAAGCTGCGTTGAAACGTGAAAAGACATTATCTCATGCCTTCTCCCAACAGGTATATTCGCATTTCTCTTGTACTTTCTCTAATTGGTGCTATGTTTTTGGCCAATTAATTCACAACTAATTAGTTTACTTTTTTCTGGAATCCCATATCAAAGATGTGGAGAAATGGTAGGAGCTCATCAATGGGCGATGAAGATGAGCTAGAAGACAGACCAAAGTGGCTCGACCGATGGATGGCCACAAAACCATGGGAGAGGCCAGAGAGCAAAAGAAGATCTTCAACTGACAACAGAGACCATATTAAAACAGCTACAATTGACACATCCCAACCTTATTCTTATCTAGCTCCTAATCTTCGGAGAACTAATCTTCAAAATCAATATCAGCGACACCACGACCAACACCAAAGACCTGCAACTCCTAGTCATAAAGCCCACCAGAACCCATCCCTTCACCACTCCCCTGTCACACCCTCACCATCCAAAACCAGGCCTATTCAAGTTCGGTCTGCTAGCCCTCGTTTCCCAAGAGAAGATAGAACTTATAGCACATCTCAAACACCAAGCTTAAATTCTAATTACTACTTCACTAGCAATGTGCATCAACATAGCAGAGGAGGTACAAGTAGTAGTGGCACATTACCTAATTACATGGCAGCAACTGAATCTGCCAAGGCTAGAGCTCGTTCTCAAAGTGCACCAAGGCAAAGGCCATCAACACCAGAGAGAGACCGAGCTGGATCAGCTAAGAAACGGCTTTCATTTCCATTACCAGAACCATATGGTGTAGGAGTGGGATTTGGAAATTATGGACAAAACTTGAGGAGTCCAAGCTTTAAAAGTGTGGCTGGATCACATTTTGGGTTGGAGCAACAGTCTAACTATTCTTCTTGCTATACTGAGAGCCTTGGTTGTGAGATTTCTTCTTCTTCCACTAGTGGCCTTGGAAGGTGGTTGATGTAATTTATGACAATAACGTTGTTAGGTCTCTTTTATTTTAATATGAGGTTGTGATCTAGAGTTAGTTGGAATGTAATGTTGACTGTAGATTGAGGTTATTGATTGAGTGTGCATCATTTTTCTTGTTTGTTAATTTTGACTGAAGTTTAAGCCAAAATGAGGCCCTGTTGGGAGTTTTTTTTTTTTTTTATTTTTTTTCAATTTAACTGTTCGAAGCTATCTCAATGCTGATAGTCCATCAACTTCTACAAATATAAAACAAGTTCTGGTTGTTTCATTTAGTGGTAGTTTTTTTTTTTTTTTTTTTTTTTTTTGAAAAGTGGATATTCATTGAAAAAATTATAGCAATTTGCTTACAAGGGCCATACTGCTTTTATATGTGCAGTGTGCTGATAGGATAGCTGATCTTTCCTTATCTTATGCTTTACCAGAAGAAATGGACCCCATAAACCATGGGAGCTGTCTTTCATTTTCATGTTCATTATTTCTTCCTGGCCTAATAAAGCATCTTCTAGCATTGCACTATAAAAATGCCACGAGCTGATATGAAACCTTGTGCTATGATTTTATCCGGGTCTTGTCTTCACTGAAATTCATAATGATCATGGAATTGATATGTGAAACATAATTATATCTTAAGTAATAATGATATAAATTTTGACAAAAAAATATTTTTATCAAGAACTAATAATAGAAATACTTGACAGAAAATAATTTTATCAAGAATTCATTCAAAATATTGGATACACAAAATTTGTTTTGAAAAAGTAAATTTTAAATTAAAAATAAAACTTAAGTTATAAGCTACTACAAATTAATTATGTCTTTTGAGCATAGTTTTTTAAATCAGACTGGATCGATAAGTTCAATCGGTCAAATCATGAACCGGCATTTGGTCCGGTCGTAACATATTAAAAAATTGGTAGAATTTATAAATTGAAAAAATTAGTAGAAAAACGAAACTAATTAAAATCGATATTTTTTTTTTGATTTTAATAAATAATTACAATAAGTTTAAAACTCTAATTTTTTTTTTCAATACCTAATTGTAAAAAAAAACATTTATTTTTTTTTCATTTTAATTGAAATTACTTTTTTATCCTTATATGTCTTAACTGTTTTAAGAACCCATAGCTAATCACTCCCGCATTTCAGCCCAAGTCTAAAAAAGTTAAAAAACATCTTCCCTCTCAGTCTCCCCCCTCCCTGGTGAAATCCTTAATTTCATATTTCACTCTCTCTGGCTCACTTTTACTCTCGCGCTTACTCTCACTCACACTCGCACGCCAGTCCCCAGCCCAGCCATTCTCACTTCGCTCGTCAGCCCCAGCCCCGCCATTCTCACTCAGCCAAACCATCTCCATCTTTTGTAGAAAATTCTCTAAATAAAAAGGTACATGGAAGGGGTATAACCCTTTAGGAGGGTTACACAACAAACCAAAGGGTGCCCTTATGGCACCCTTCCATGATTATATAAAGGATCATTGATGTTCGTTCAAAGGATCTATAAGAAATTAGAAGTCTCATACATTATGAAGAATAGTTTTTTCTTTTGAGTCAAGAGAGTTTCCAATATTCTTTCTTGTTCATATTATTGTGTAATGAGTGTCTCCTCTCAAGAAGTATCCAAGTAATCATGGGAGGACGTTAGCCACAAAATCCGTAGAGCACCAAGGCGGGGCTAATTAGTTCTTAAGGACAGAGAACATCTCGACTTGGTTTAAAAATCACCATCTTCTACAAACACATTTTTCAGTTTTTTCTATGCTTCCATTGATTGCATGTTTATTATTTATTTGTTGCTTGAATTATGCATGAATTACAACACACCCCTCCAACAATATGAAGAACTTATTACTTTTTGTGTTGTAAAATATTTAATTTTCCCATGATTCATGCATACATATCTCAGTAATATGCAATCACTACAAAAATTATAACCTTTAGCGTCGAAATAAATCGACGCCAAAAACCATATTTTCGATGCAAAATATTATTAGCGTCGAAATAATCAGATGCCAAAAGTGGACGCTGAAATGTCGACGAGAATAAATTTTAGCGTCAAATTAAATAATTGCGACGCTAAAGACTGTATTTGGCGTCCAATTTTTTTCGACGCTAAATTAAATTTTCTGACGCTATAGATTATATTTGGTGACGAAATAAGTCGACGCTAAAAGTTTGACTTTTAGCGTCGAAATATTTCGAGAAACATTTCGACGCGCTAGAGTATATTAAAAAGTAATATCTGTGTACTTACTGCGGCGATTTTCTTGTAACTATTAGCGTCGACATGTTCGACGCCAAAATCAATCTTTTGGCGTCGACTGTTTCGACGCTAATAGTTAAAAAAATTTATTTTTTTAAAAAATTATTATTTTACTTCTTTTTAGTCTAAAATAATTGATTTAATATTTAATTTAATTGAAAAAAATTTCTGATTAATAACAGAATTACGAAATATTATAATAATTATTATATTCAATTTTTTTTTTTAGAAAAAAAACATATTATATTAAAACTATTTGTTCAAAATGTTTATACAAAACCAAATATAAAATTTATTGCTGTTGTGATGGGGGGACCGCTCGAGCCCGATGCACCATGACTGATTGAGGCCTCCAACATCTGACGAAAAACCATCATTTGCTGTTCGAGATGCTCCATCTTCTTCTCGTGGTCCACCTTGACCTGTTTTAGCTCGTCCTTAGTCTGTTGTAGCTCGTCTCGGGTGGGGGCTAACTCGTCTCGAAGAGAGGCATTTTCCGAATTAACAGTACTACGTGCAGATGACGTCGGCTTCTTACGAGTGTCAAGGCCAACGTTGTAAGCTGTTTGATTCTTGAAAACCAATTGCAACAACTGCTCATCTGGTATCGGGTCGGACCCTGTCTCCTGAGTTTGATGTTGGAGTTCCATCATTTTGTTCTGTTTCAAAAAATAAGTTAATATTAGAATTTGAGAAAAAAATTAATATATATAATATTATTATTTTATTTTAAAAATGAAACTTACATAGCAGGGTTCGGCTTCTTCATTATCCATTTGTTCTCTCATAGTAATGCTTCACAAACGAAAAAATCTGGAAATGATTGCACCTCACCTGTGTTACTCTTGTTATAAAAACAGAAAATAAATTCAATATTATTCCACATTAGTAAAACCATGAACTGTTAAATTTTACGTTAGGATATATTTACCTCAGAATGGTTGGCACGATGTTGGATAAATGGCTTCGAACCTCCACGGTGTAGGGGTTTTTAGGGGCTGAATCCGATAACGCGCAGCGGAAGCGGTGGAAAATCGTATTTTCCGATTTCAAAACTTTTTCTCGGATAAATAAATAAACATATTTATTTAATATTCCAATAATCAAATTATGAAACAAAATTCAATAAATCATATTTAAGTGAATTTACCAAATTACCCTTACTTTGGTATTTTGTCCATTTTAGTCCGAAATTGATCTAATCAATTTTGAATGATTCTAAATCATTTCTAAGATGAACTTAACATGTTCAAAACATCAAAACACCAAAACAACCAAAATCCCCAAATTCCTTCACTTTGGCCGAAGCTCCATTAAGGGGGGGTGTGCATTTTGTCATTTCATGCATCAAAACACATCAAGATGTAATCCAATGAACATGAAACTTTATATGCACATATACACACACAAATACACAACATATATGAAAAGCCCCAAATTTGGAATTAGTTATGAACCCTAATTTTTCAACGCTAAATGTCTACCATTAAAAATAATAATAACAATTATATGATAATTATACTATTAATATTACGACAATTTTCAACCATATTTAAATAATAATTAAAAACAACAACCATACATTATAATCCAGAAAATTATTCATCAATCACAAAATACACTAACTTCATTAATCACTATTATCTTCGGTATTTGAGGATCCGTGACTGAAATCGAAGTCATCTTCAGTGTCAAATTTTTCTTCACTTGCTACTTCAATGCTCACTTCAGAATGATGAATTATCTCAACGTCTGTGTTATCTCGTGTTTAATGTGATATTTTCAGGAACGATGACAGTTGGTCCATAAAATATCTGTTCAGAAACTTCGAAGTTGCCGGAGACTTCTCGTGTTTCATCTGATATATGTCAACTCTATCTTTCTCCTGCGTGTCCCAAATGCCCCTATGTTGTAACTTTTCTACCACCATCAATCCAGTTCCTAACTTTGGATCAGATATATAAATCACTGAACGTGTTTGGGTAAAAAAATGTATGGATCATTATTGTACCAAAAACGTTGAACATTAATTGACGTTAGATGATTACTAACTTGAATTCTCCTCTTTCTGGCATTTGTGTCAAACCACTTACAGTCGAATAGCACAATATGTCTTCTGGGTCGGTATATCAACTCAATGACCGATTGCAACACTATGTAGAAGTCAATAAGATCTGAGCTGTGTTCTCCTTGGACTACAATTCCATAATTCTGAGTCACATGAGTAACATCTCACTGTTCGGTATGAAATCTAACTCCGTTGACAATGCATCCATGTATTCATAAGCCTACTTTTGAGGCCCATAAGCCAAAGAAATCAACGAGGATGACGAGTCCAATTGACCATTTGGCACTTGGTTCTTAATCTAACAATGAGAGAAATAGATGTGTTAATATAACAAACTGAAATATTTGTAATGTTAGGATAAAATAAATATAAAATGTTAGGCCTTACAGTTGTCTCAAACCATTTAGGAAATTTTTTTTTTGTGGTTTCATCAACGTTATGGTCACCACCACATTGTAGCATTGTTAGATGTTGCCTACAAAAAATGAGAGTTAGGTTAATGTATGGCAAAAATACTATGGTTATGCAGCAGAAAAACTTACGTTAAATACGGTTGCACTTCATCACAATTACTCAATATAAACCAATGCACACGTTGAACTTCCTGAAGGGTTAGTAATTTGACACCTACTACTCCAAATGGTCTGCAATTTGACGGAACACTGTGATATCTTGCGAATTACTTGCATCTCTATCATAGTTTCGTGGCCGATGATTAAAATGAGTTTCAATATTCTGCATGTACATCGAACAAAATGTTATTGCTTCACTTATTACACACAGCTTCAGCTATTGACCCTTCAGGGCGCGCCTTATTTTTCACATATTGTTTGTAATCTCCCAAAGCCCTGCAGATATGACAACAAGTTTGCATTAAAACTAAATTCAATGCACAGTAAAAATTTAAGAATGTAATATTTAAAACTGTATATATAGTACCTCTCAATGGGATACATCCATCTGTAATGGACATGACCTCCCTTTCTAGCTTCAGCCGGTAAAATGCATGGCCAGATGTACCATCACATCAAAAAAAAGCAGGTGGCAAAATTCGCTCCAGCTTGCATAGGATTATCACGATTCCTCGCTCAAGTTCGTCAAAAACAGTTGTGGTTAATGTCCTCTGACATAATTGTTTAAAGAAGCCACATAGATCAAGTACGACGTCGCATACATTCGGGGGGAGATAGGTCGTCGAATGCCAACAGGAAGGAGAATCTCGAGAAGCACATGACAATCGTGACTCTTTAATCCCGTTATTGTATCATCTCTGACCCAACGCCCAATATTCGATGCATATTGATCAGGGAATTTAACCATTTTCAGCCAATCACAAAATGATTTTCTCTCTGATTGAGTGAGCACATAACTAGCAGGTGGCTTAATAAGACCTCGAGAAGTGACTTGTAAATGCAATTCACTACGAATTCTAAGATCTTGTAGGTCCAATCTAGCATTTACAGTGTCTTTTGTCTTACCGGAATATTGAATAGTGTGCCTACTAAACTCTCACAAATGTTTTTTTCTATATGCATTACATCCATATTATGTCGCAAACTCAGAGTCCCCCAAATTCTAACTCAAGAAAAATATTCTTCCTGTCCAATTCAACTCTTCAGGTAAGCGTTTTCGATTTTTATCTCTATTATTAGGATGTTTACCTGGTGTGTTGTCTCTGAGATGTTGATGTTGGCAAAGTATGTCGAATCCAGACAATGGACTGGGTATACTTTGAGGTTCATGTTGACCGTTAAATAATTTACTCCTCCGCCATGGATGACTCAACTCAAGAAATCTTATGTGCCCTGTGTATCATATTTTATTCTGTAATCGTTGCGAAGGGTTTGACCCACACAAACTGGACATGCCATGTATCCCTTAGTGCTCCATCCAGATAATGAACCATAAGCTGGAAAATCATTAATGGTCCATAATAATGCGGCATGCATCTGAAAATACTGCTCGGAAGCTGCATCATAGGTATACACACCCACATTCCATAATGTTTGTAACTCTTCGATCAATGGTCTCAAGTAAATATTCATATCCTTACCAGGGGAACGTGGACCAGACAAAACATGAACATATCCTTCATACATTTCCATGAAGGTAAGTTATATGGAAAAACAATAACGGCTACATGCTATAAGAGTTGTACATATTCCCAAATGGGTTAAAACCATCAGAGGCAAGACCTAACCTGACATTACGGGGGTCCTCAGCGAAACGGGGGTACATGTCATCAAATTCCTTCCACTCGGTTCCATCCGCAGGATGTCTAAGTATGCCCTCTGCACCGATCCTCTTTTCATGATGCCACATCATGTCAGTCGCTGTGTGTCGTGACATGAACAATCTCTGCAGCCTGGGCGTTAAAGGGAAATATCGCAATATCTTTTGAGGCACTTTCTTCCCCGTACCACGGACTTTGTACCGACTTTCACCACATATCGGATAAATTCAAGTGATTCATACTCGGCACGAAATAATACACAATCATACTTACAAGCATGAATGGATTCATACCCCATTCCCAGATCACGCAACATTTTCTTTGCATCGTAGTACGACTTAGGCAATTCACTTCCAACCGGTAACATTTGGCCCAGTAACTCTAGCATCATATCAATACTTTTGTTGGTCATTCTGTTGATCACTTTAATGTGTAAAAATTTCACAACGAAATTCAAGATCGACATTTCAGCACCTTCAAATGGAATTTTTTTTGCCTCATCAAGTAGTTCACTAAATTTTTTTTGATCATTTCCACTTAACATTGGCATGTCACCACTGACAGTATGACCAAGTTGTGGACCTTGTAAGTCATGCAAAGCATCGGTTATCTCATCGTTTACAGGTTGATTGTAACTACTGTTCCCTTCACCGGAATCAATAAACCGTGACTGAGAATGATACTGCTCACCGTGATAAATCCATGTACGGTAAGTTGATGATATTCTTGGCATGTATAAATGATTATGAACTTCATCTAACCGTTTCCTTTTCCTATTCAAATAATTTGCACATGGACACCAAACACGACCTTCTGCATCAATGTGTTGCTTTGCGACTTCTATAAACTCATACACTCCATTACGATATTCAACACTCAATCTATCCAGCGAGCTCATCCAATTTCTATCCATTTAAGCGAAATACCTAAATATAATAATATAATTATTAAATATCATATTACACTCATCAACATTACTAATTCATTAATTATTTATTTAAGCATATACATATATATTTAGTTGATAAAGTAAATAGTTTACAGAAAAATTCTATTTAGTTAATTAATTAACTTAATCTACATATATGAACAAAACACTAACAAAAAGTAGATAATAAACATAATCATAAAAATTGAAAAATAATAAAGAAATATATAATAAATTACCTTATGGAAAATTGATTACAATTTTATTGAAAATTTGTAGGAGAGTTGTGAGGTTGCAGAGGACAGATTCTGAGATTTCAGAGGATGAAAATGAAGAGAATGGGAGAAAAAACAGAGGGGGAGAAGGGTTGGTGGCATTCTGCATTTTAATCTATATTTAGCGTCGAAACAATAAATTCGACGCTCATTGTTGTAATTTTTAGCGTCGAAATAGTTTATTCGACGCTAAATGTCCGATTTTTAGCGTCGACATAAATTTAGACGCTAAAGATTAAAGGATTGTCGGTGGAATCGTCATAAACCTTTAGCGACGCCACTTAGTCGACGCTAAATGTCTTGTTTTTGGCGTCGACTAGTAATTTTGACGCTAAAAGTATAACATTTAGCGCCAAAAATTATTGGAATAGTAAAATAATTTAGCGTCGAATATTTTTCGACGCTATAAGTGTACTTTTAGCGTCGATAACAGTTTTCGACGACAAAAGTTAAATATTTGGCGTCGAAAATTATTTTCGTCGCTAAAATCCTGATATTTGGCGTCGAATTTTAATTACGACGCTAAAAGTGATTTTTAAATTTCGACGCTAATTGTTTGGACGCTAAAAGCCATAATTCTTGTAGTGAATCTAGAAAAAAAAAAAAAAAAAAAAAAAAACTTGAAACGACATATTCCTAACTTGTGAACAAAAACGAAAATAGCATGCTGGCAATTTATTGATAAATTCTTTAAGAAACAAGACTTGATTTTTTGGACAGATTGTGATTTTCGCAATTGGGGTTTCTTTGGAAATTAGGACTGGTTCTTTTATTTTCTTATTTTAGTAGGAACTTGGTAGGCGATTAACTTAAATGACTATTTTAGTTTCCTACATACTTTAATTGATACATTAACAATTAAATTCATGTGTTTTTTGAACCTTCAGTATTAAAAAAAAAAAATGAAAAGTTGCAATGTATGGAAACCCAAAATTTGATGGAGAGAGTTTGAATTTTAGTAATCGGTTTACTTTAAAAAAAAAAAATAATAATAATAATAAAAAATTAGATTAAAATTTTCTCCCAATTCAAGTCTGATGTCCTTGCGACTGTTCACATTTCTTCAGGCATGTAGCAAGTAACATTTGGTAATTGATTGTGTAATATTTTTCTCATTTAATAATAAGCCATGCACGTTGAAGTTGCTGAAAAAAAAAAAAAAAGGGAGAGAGAATTTAAAATCAAACAATGATTTAATTATGTCTATTTGAATTTTAATGTCTATTTTGGTTGGATTTGTTACTACAATTTTTATTTCATTATTTTGTGTGATGAGACAAAAGAAACTTTCGTCCATATTGCAAAATTGATGTGCAAGTGTTGTGTTATGAGATCAAAGGGTGTGAGAAAAAAATTATAACCTTTTGGACATTAATTTTCGGAAAAAGAAAAACATACAGTAATAATTATTTAGTATTGTTGTTGCTATTATTATTATTATTTTTTTTTTTTGCGCTGTATAATTACCTAAATTATTTAAGTAATCTCTAGCACACATGATTCTTGACTTGTTATGTTTAGAATTTATTCACTTATTATTTAATTAACTTAGGAAAAATCATATAATGAAATTGTAAACTTGATTATTATAGATTTAAGTTAATTAAAATATTTTCAATTATCACAAGCATACACATAGTCTTTATTGTGATAAAGTTGAAAGTTATTTATTTGTTACATACTTGGTTGAGAATTAAAAGTGTAATCTTGCACAAGTAATTTCATCAAATCTTGATTGACACATACACATATATCTACACATATCGAATATTGTATTGTAAAATTGAAAGTGTATTACTAAGTTTGAATTGCTAAGAGATTCTATTGAGAAAGTTTTTAAATGACATTCTGTCAAAAAGGCGATAAGAGCCTAAGTGGTCAGAGATTTAAGTGGTTACTCTGGACCCCCTCGTCATCTGAGAATATTCCTTTATTACTTTTCATAAGAAACTTTAGTTGAAATTCAAGGACTTGTGTCTGTTGGTACTACTGTTCAATAGAATAATGAGTGGATACTTGATATATCACTTTAAACAAGATCATTTGTTGATCGTTGTGCAATTTATCTTTTGTAGACTTATTGACCCCTGTTGGTTTTCCAGTTACATATAGCTAGCGGAAACATCACAGTACCGATCGTTCATGGAAAAAAGCCGGAAAAATTTGGTGGGGCAAACTTTAAACAGTGACAGAGCAAGATGCTGTTCTACCTGACAACTCTCCAGTTGGCTAATTTCCTCAAAGATCCTCCGGGTCCTGTGGAGGGTGAATCGGAAACAGCCAAGGAACTGCGAGAACGGACATGGTTGTCTGGAGACTTCCTGCGCAAGAACTACCTTTTGGGTGGACTTGACAATACCTTGTACAATGTGTACCAAGACATGTCTTCTGCGAAGAATCTCTGGGAATCTCTCGAGAAGAAATATAAAACAGAGGATGCCGGTCAAAAGAATTTTGTCGTGGGTAGGTTCCTGGACTACAAGATGGTAGATTCAAGAACGGTGATGTCTCAGTTGGGTGAACTGCAATTGATCATTCATGAAATACTGGATGAAAGAATGAAACTCTGTGAGAAGTTTCAAGTTGCCACCATAATTGAAAAGCTGCCTCCATCATGGAAGGACTTCATGAGCTATCTGAAACACAAGAAGAAGCAGATGAGCCTTGAAGACCTTGGAGTTCGATTGAGGATCGAAGATGACAACAGGAAGTCCGAGAATGCCAGCTACAAGACTATGGAGTCTAAGGCCAACATCATTGAGGGTGTAAAGGGTAGCAAGAAGAGAAAGAACAGTGAAGCTGATTCTTCCCAAACAAACAAGAAGTTCAAGGGGAAGTGTTACAACTGTGGAAAGATCGGTCATATGGCAAAGGACAGCAGAAACAAGAAGTCTCAGGAAAAGGGCAAGAAAAAAAAAATGAGGCCCATGTCACTGAAGATGATCATCTGACTGAAGAGATCTCAGAGATGAACCTTTCAGCAGTGGTAACTGAAGCCAACTTGGTTGGGAATCCGAGAGAATGTCGGGTAGACACTGGGGCTACTCGTCATATCTGTGCAGATAGCAATATGTTTTCCTCGTATCAGAAGGTCGATGGCGGTGATCATCTGACAATAGGAAACTCGTCTACCTCAAGAGTGGTTGGACAAGGCACAGTGGTTCTGAAGATGACATCCGGAAAGGAGCTTACATTGAAGAATGTATTGTATATTCCAGATATTCGGAAGAACTTGGTTTCGGGCTCACTCTTTAGTTCTTTAGTAAGGCTGGTTTTAGGTTTGTATTTGTTTCTGATAAATTTGTATTGTCAAAAAATGATGTGTATGTAGGAAAAAGATACCTCACTGAAGGCCTTTTCAAATTCAATGTAATGACTGTCAATCGACACAGTGCTATTAATAAAGCTACAACTTCTGCTTATATTATTGAGTCACAAAATGTATGGCATGAGAGGTTATGACATGTTAATTATGATACAATGCATAAATTAATTAACATGGACCTTATACCTAAGTTTGCAATCGATAGCCTGTAAGGGTTTTTAGGGGCTAAATCCGGTAAAGCAGCGGAAGCGGTGGAAAATCGTATTTTCCGATTTCAAAACTTTTTCTCGGATTAATTAAATAAAAAAATTTATTTAATTATCCAATAATCAAAATTATGAAATAAAGTTCAAATGAATCATATTCAAGTGAATTTACCGAATTGCCCTTACATTGGTATTTTGTCCATTTTAGTCCGAAATTGATCTAATCAATTTTGAATGATTCTAAATAATTTCTAAGATGAACTTTGCATGTTCAAAACATCAAAACACCAAAAGCAACAAAATCCCCAAAGTTTGACTCCAAAGCCGAGAGCCCCTCCAAGGTGCACAATTGTGAATTTTGTGATTTCATGCATCAAAACACATCAAGATGCAATCCAATGAACATGAAAATTTATATGCATCATATACACTCACAAATACACAACATATATGAAAAGCCCCAAATTTGGAATTGGTCATAAACCCTAATTTTAGTTTATTACTACAATAGTCATACACTTCCTTCATCACACATGCTTTACACCTCCATCAAAACTTCCATCAACAAAAACAACAAGGAAAAAAGAAAGAAATAACCTAATAATATCATATATTAAAGCCTAGAACCTAAGGAACAATTTCCTTACTAATAGCAAGTTTGAGAAACTTACTAAATTTCCAAGCTTTTTTGATTTTTTTCTTTCTTTTCTCAAGCTTCCTTTAAGTTTCTTCAATGGAGTTTTATATTTTGTGAAGTGTATAAGGTTAACCAAATGAAAAGAAAATGAAAACATATATACTTGTGCAAATTTAGCCTAGGCCGAATTCACCAAGCAAGCATATACCAAATTTTTCATTTCAATTTCATTTCAAAATCATTTAATCAACTTGATAAATATCTAAAACACTTTATGGATATTTATTTAAGTCAACAAAGGCAACTAATATCATTTACATCAAATATCCTAATGTAAGATATTTATATTTTAATTAATTTAATCATTTAACAATTAAATAATCAATTAATTAATCAAATACAAATATATTAAATATATGTATAATATTTACATTAAATATTAAAAACATATATTCATTTAGGATATAAGTCAAATAACTCATTTTGAATATTAATTAATGTGTATTTAAATTAATCAAGTATTAAATGTAAATACACAATAATTAGGCAAATGACTATCTAGTCACTTTAGCACGTATCTTGCGTTTAACCTTTAAACGACTTTATAAATAATCAATATTATTTATTAATGTTGCTCTAGTGCTCTACGAGTATGTTTCATTATTGAGACTCTCTAGATTCAGGTATATCCGTCACGAAATCAAATTTCGTGTCCATAATCTATCCACCCGTAGATTATGACGATCACAGATAATCTCGCTGAACCATACAGGTCGAGGTCATGGCAAATGTATAATTCCTCCTTCACAGGTATCCGGATAAATCCCAGAGATATAGATGTAAACGTCAAATCACTACGGGGATTATCCAGTCGACTATTCCATTAGCAATCTCTAAAAGAATGTTTAGAACTAGCTTCTAAACTTTACCACGGGCCCATGGTTTTATCTGATTGCTAATCATATGGACTATCTATGCTCTGATACACAGAACTGACGGATCCTATCTTGATACACATAGGACACCCTGAGGATCTATCCACACCCAACGAACAGGCGGAGGTCTGATCTAAATAGATCGGTGACGTGACTGCCATCTAAGTGTAGAAGATGTCTCATGTGCCCATAATGGCATCTCAAGTCTAAGAATCACAAGTGCTACTCAACCCGAGAAGATTCTTATTGACGTTGGTGTACCATCCATTAAGAATCTTCGGTGAGTCGTTCAGTGTTTATCCGCTATAAACACCTACACGTCTATACTAGTCTCAAAGACTAATGGTTCATCGAGAAACCATTGGAATCATATATTCCAGTATACGACATGTACCGGTCTCAACGGGTTTACTTTACTGACCAAGTAGTGTAAACCTTGACCAGTAACAGTCTGAGAATGACAACGTCATGATACTACTCAATGTCAGTTGCGACGCTTTTGAAATAGTACCATGACTAATCATTCTAAGGTCATTACGTCTTTACCATTTAATAAGATAGATTATATTATAGAAACTGCATATATTATTCATAATAATAATGTTTTATAGAAGTATTCAGAAGCTGCAATATATTCCGCCTTAGTGGTGGAATCAGCTGTCGATCCCTGTTTGGAACTCTTCCAACAAACTGCACCTCCGTTAAGGGTAAAGACAAATCCAGATGTAGACTTTCTATCATCGGGATTCGATTGAAAATCGGAGTCTGTATACCCATTAACCTGCAGTTCGTTTCCTCCATAAATTATTAACTTATCCTTGGTACCTTTAAGATACTTTAGGATATGTTTAATGGCCATCCAATGGTCATTACCTGGATTGGACTGATATCGACTAGTTACGCTAACATCGAAACTGACATCAGGCCTCGTACATAACATGGCATACATTATGCTACCCAAACACGAAGCATAAGGTTGGTTAGACATTCTAACCTTCTCATCTTCTGTTTGTGGACACATCTTCTTAGAAAGATGATCCCATGTCTGAACGGTATGTTTGCTGTCTTACAGTTACCAAAACTGTCCCGTTCCAAGATCTTATCTATGTACATTGATTGGGATAACCCAATCAGCCTCATTTGTCTATCTCTATAGAGTTTTATCCCTAAAACATAGGAAGCTTCTCCCAGGTCCTTCATGGAGAAAGTCTTACAGAGGTATGCTTTGACGCTTTGTAACATACATAAATCATTCCCAATGATTAGGATGTCATCAACATATAGGACTAAAAATACGACCATGCTCCCACTGGCCTTCTGATACACACAGGATTCTTCCGAATTCTTGAGAAAACCAGATGATCTAATAATCTCGTCGAATCGAAGATTTCAACTTCGTGAAGCTTGTTTAAGTCCATAAATGGACATCTTAAGCTTACATACCATGCCCGAGGTTTCGCTGGACGCAAAACCTTCCGGCTGTTCCATATAGATTTCTTCATCAAGAAATCCATTTAGAAAAGCCGTTTTCACATCCATTTGCCAAATCTTGTAGTCATGATACGCAGCTATAGAAAGCAAAATCCGAATAGACTTAAGTATTGCTACTGGTGAAAAAGTTTCATCGTAGTCGACGCCAGGTCGCTGCGTGTAACCTTTTGCTACCAGTCGGGCCTTGTAAGTTTCAACCTTACCGTCAGGCCCGCGCTTCCTCTTGTAAACCCATTTACAACCGATAGGAACAATTCCTTCGGGAAGCAGAACCAAGTCCCAAACTTGATTCTCCTGCATTGAGTCTATCTCGGATTTCATGGAACTTTGCCATTTCACGGAGTCGATGTCCAACATCGATTCTCTATAGGTGAAAGGATCTGTCTCTTCAACTAAGAGAACATCCGGACTCTTTTGTTGTATCAAATACGAGCGTTCAGGAGGTCTAGATACCCTTTCCGACCTACGGAGTGTGTGTGTTGAAGGTCCTTCATCTACTTGAACTTCAGGTTCCTCCGTTGGTTCGTTGTTTTCAGGTTGGACTTCATCAAGCTCAACCTGTCTATGATTTCCACCTTCTGACAAAAATTCTACTTCTAGAAATTTTGCGAAGCGAGCTACGAACATATTTCGATGCTCGGTATCATAGAACAGATATCCTCTCGTATTCGAAGGATATCCGACAAACCTAAACATTTGCCCTCGAGGCGAAAGCTTATCTTACTGAGTCACCCTGACATAGGCAGGACAACCCCAAACCTTAATATAATTAAGATTTGGTCTCCTACCGAACCATATCTGATACGGAGTCGTAGGAACAGCTTTCGAAGGAATCTTGTTCAAAAGATGTGCGGCTGTTAAGAGAGAGTAGCCCCATAAATAATAGGGCAAATCTGTGAAACTCAACATTGATCGGACCATATCCAATAAAGTCCGATTTCTCCTCTCATACACTCCATTGTGCTGTGGAGTACCTGGAGGAGTATATTGAGCGAGAATCCCATTCTCCTTCATATAATCCATGAACTCACCACTCATATATTCACCGCCTCGATCTGATCGAAGGCATTTAATATATTTACCAGTTTGTTTTTCTACTTCATTTCGGAACTCTTTGAACTTTTCAAAGGTTTCCGATTTATGTCTCATCAAATAGACATAACCGTACCGTGACATATCATCGGTAAAGGTAACGAAGTACGAATAACCACTGTGAGTAGTTTGACTTAGTGGACCACATACATCAGAATGTATGAGTTCTAGTAAGTTAGTGGCGCGGTGTCCAACACCAGAAAATGGGGCTTTGGTCATCTTACCCTGAATACAGGATTCACAAGTTGGATAAGATTCAATGGTAAGATCTGGTATCAAACCATTCCTAACCAATTGGGTAAGGCGTTTAACGCCAATGTGACCAAGTCTCATATGCCAAAGTTCAGTATTATTAATTAGAGGTAAACTAAGTTTATTAACTCCAGTATTTAATATATCTTTTGAAGTTTGCAATGTATAATGACCATGCTGGTTTGGACAACAAAGGATCTGAATATTATTACTATCATATAAATATAAAGAACTGTTCTTAATATTAATACAAAAGCCTTCTGTATCCAATACAAAAAGTGATATAATATTAGCTACACATCCAGGTACAAAATGGCATTCATTTAACAAAAGTGTCCTATTTGGAAATGAGATCTCGCATACTCCCACTACAACTGCATCCAAAGAGTCTCCACTCCCGAACCGCAACTGCATCTCCCCAGGCTTCAGCCTCCTACTTTCCTTCAGCACCTGCAACGAATTGCAAATGTGAATGAGACAAGCAGAATCTAAAATCCAGTTGGATGTAACGGCTTCACAAGCCAAAGATAAATCAATAACTGGAAAAATAAAAGTACCTGATGTAGATGCTCTATCTCTCCTCAGCTGGGCGATGTAATCAGGACAGTTCCTTTTCCAATGCCCGACTTTGCCGCAGTGGTGGCATTTGTCTTCAGAAGCCCTCTTGGGCTTAGCAATCTTTGCCTGCTGTTGAGGACCGAAAGCCTTCTTCTTCTTTCCCTTGGACCATCCTTGGGAAGAAGCATAGAGATAAGTAGATCTAGGTGGGTGAGTCGGTACTCCATTCTTAAGATCCTCTTCTGCCGTGAGCAACATCCTATGTAGCTCCTGGTAGGTACAGACAGTCCCGTGCATGTTGAAGTACATCACGAACTGGCGAAATGAAGCTGGTAGTGAACCAAGAATGACACTCCTACCGAGAATGTCATTTAAGATGAGATTATATTGCCTCAATTGATCGATCAAATCGATCATCTGAAGAACATGTGGGCTAACACTTTGCCCCTCATCCAGACGCGCATGGAACAGTTCAATTGCGACTTTGTGAACAATCACTTGCTCTTGGTTCTCAAATGATTGTCTCAATCGCGTCATCATACTATAAGAATCTAGCATATCATAGTACTGTTGCATGAGTTTCGGAGAAAGCGAACTAAGGATATATGATTTAACCCTTAAATCATCATCCTTCCAAGTTTCAAAAACTTGGCGTTCCTCCTCCGAAGCATCCGCACCCACAGCAAGGGGCAACGGACCCTCAAGAACATATCCCAGCTTTTCGGAATCGAGGACAATCCTCAAATCCAATTCCCAGTCAGCGAAGTTCTCAGCGCCTTTCAGGTTGTTCGCATCTAGCATACGCACAAACTGATTTGTGGATTATGCCGCCATCGCCAATCTATCATATAGATCACGAAAAACGGTTAGCAGAAAATAAGCAGTTTCATATAATATCAAAAGCATAAACTAGATCGTGGATTTTTAATCTAAAAATGCCCCTTCCACTAAATCATGCAATACTGTAATCCCCAAACAGAATACAAAGATTTAATAATTAAATTAAATACTAATAGTGAAAGGTGGATCCCGTGAATATACTTTGGCTCACAGCAGAGGCACGGTCTCGCCTACGTATATTCATCAGGTAGACAACTCATTGTCAATCATTCTCTAATGACTCCTGGGTTTCCGGTCCTGGTAGTTTCTCGTTGTCGCTGCGAAGGCAAGCCCACAAGGAGAGGTACCAAGGTTAAACTCGTCAATGATAAACTCAAGGTACTTACGTAATCCTGACAGCTAGGGCACGTTCAGAATTCCGCTTTTACTTGAATTTACCTAGTATCTGATATACATCCGGTATAAATAAATCTCTATCGGCTACACCCTCACAGCAGAGGCACGGTCTCGGACGTAGTCACAGAGAATTATTCATAAACCCTATTGACAAGACGGACCACATAACATGCATCAAATACATAATTACATTAAAACCTTATTAATTAGGGATTTTCCGCTAAGTGTCATACACCCTAAATCTAACCAAATTAGATTCTAATAAGCATGCATAAAGTCAAGAAAACATGATTAAACATTGATTCAATGAAGGCTAATCATTTTAGGTGGCCTAGAATCAGACTTGCTCTGATACCATTTTGTAAGGGTTTTTAGGGGCTAAATCCGGTAAAGCAGCGGAAGCGGTGGAAAATCGTATTTTCCGATTTCAAAACTTTTTCTCGGATTAATTAAATAAAAAAATGTGTTTAATTATCCAATAATCAAAATTATGAAATAAAATTCAAATGAATCATATTCAAGTGAATTTACCGAATTGCCCTTACATTGGTATTTTGTCCATTTTAGTCCGAAATTGATCTAATCAATTTTGAATGATTCTAAATCATTTCTAAGATGAACTTAGCATGTTCAAAACATCAAAACACCAAAAGCAACAAAATCCCCAAAGTTTGACTCCAAAGCCGAGAGCCCCTCCAAGGTGCACAATTGTGAATTTTGTGATTTCATGCATCAAAACACATCAAGATGCAATCCAATGAACATGAAACTTTATATGCATCATATACACTCACAAATACACAACATATATGAAAAGCCCCAAATTTGGAATTGGTCATAAACCCTAATTTTTCAATTACATCAAATTGGACAAATTAGACCAAATTGGTTAAATCAAATGTTTCAATCATCATTCTTCCATCCAATCCAAGTCTCAACACAATGAAACAACCCAAGATCAAATCTAGGTCATCTAAGAGTGGGTCAACAACTCTAGATTAGCAACTTGGTTTCCAAAACCTTAAAAGAAAGTTTATTACTACAATAGTCATACACTTCCTTCATCACACATGCTTTACACCTCCATCAAAACTTCCATCAACAAAAACAACAAGGAAAAAAGAAAGAAATAACCTAATAATATCATATATTAAAGCCTAGAACCTAAGGAACAACTTCCTTACTAATAGCAAGTTTGAGAAACTTACTAAATTTCCAAGCTTTTTGATTTTTGTCTTTCTTTTCTCAAGCTTCCTTTAAGTTTCTTCAATGGAGTTTTATATTTTGTGAAGTGTATTAGGTTAACCAAATGAAAATAAAATGAAAACAATATATACTTGTGCAAATTTAGCCTTGGCCGAATTCACCAAGCAAGCATATGATGAGTGGTAAATATATCACATTTTCCCACTCATTTAGCCTTATGTTTTGTATTGTTTCTCGAGTTTTATGAATGTTTTGATGTGTTTTGTTGTTATTTTGCAGATAAATAAAGTTTGGAAAGCATTGGAGGCAATTTGGGGCAAAACCGGACAAAAATGCGTTGACAGGGATATTTTTGTCTTTTCCGCGTCGCGACGCTGACTCCCTGCGCGTCGCGACTCCCAGCATGCGCCGGACTTGCTAACTTGCACCTTGTGCCACGTGTCGAAATCTGATTGGTCAAAATTTGCTAACGTGCACCGATCATGCTAACGTGCGCCGTGCCACGTTCCCCATCACAACGGTTCTGCTAACATGCGCCGGCCACCACGTGTCAACATCTCATTCGACCAAACCAAGCGCGTGCCACGTGTCATCTCACCATTGGACCGAATTATTGACGAATCAGGTGCTGCCACGTGTCAAGCCGCTATTGGGTCGAAATTCCCACCTATCAGCGCATGCCACATATTGCCCTGCTATTCGACCACATCGCCAGCCAACCAGAGCGTGACACGTGGCTTAATTATTGCTGCCGACAGATGCGTGGTCAACCGCGTGGACTCCGCATGGACTATTTCCAGCGTCGCGACGCTAGTGCATTTCCAGCGTCTCGACGCTGGACCGAAATATGCCTATAAAAGGAGGCCTCCAGATTCATTTTTCTTCATGCTTTCCTTGGAGAATTCTCTCTAATATTATAGGAAGCATCTATTTTGGTATATATAATTATTATTTTTAATTTATGTATTTTAATTTTCAGTAATAGTAGTTCTCTTCTTCTACCTTTCTTTTTAATGTTTAGTAGTTAATTTTCTGCTGGGGATAAGGTGAATCTTTTATTATTTTTAATTTAGATTAATCTCCCTTAAATATAATATGGAAATTATAATTCAAAATATAAAAGATTACCGCTTAATGGCTTGTTTTATTTATTTGACATAATGTGGCACCGCCTATATGGTTGGTCTTTAGGTGACAGGTAATTACCGCCTATATGGCTGGTTTATGTTCAAATACTATTACCGCCTTTATGGCTGGTCGGACTTAATTGACTTAATAAAGAATACCGCCTTTATGGCTGCTCGGTAATATCATGTTTAATTTCTGTATTATATTAAGGGAGATATCTAAATTATAAATAGTAAAAGTGGATCCCCAACCCCCAGCATTTTATTTTTATTCTAGGGAAGTGATGAAACACAATACACACACTTAATAATTGATTTTCTTTTTATGGGTAGTTATTTAGTTTGTTTATTGAGTCTTAAGCTTAATGCGTCTTGTTAACTGGCAATTAATAAGATTGATGGGGGTATTCTAAAATGAACTAGACATAGGGATTTTAGGTTTCAGCCTTAGATTCAATAGCCCACGATCTTCCTTGAGGATAGATAACCCTTTAATAGATTTCCTTACATGATAGGAAAATACCTGTCGGGCGGGGGTAGCCATAATTGGAACTTAAACTTAATGAATCCAGGTAATGTGGTTGACATAGACATATGGTTCATTGGGTTATACTGGGTATTTGCGTCTGACCATCGGAAGAGGCTTTTGCATATTTTCGTGTTCCAGGTTAGCAAATGAATTAGTACACATAAATAAGAGAATCAATTCATCCTTTTAACAGTATTGTGTGGAGTCACGACCCTAGATCTTTTGAGTCTGTTTATTTATTTTCCTTAGTATTTTCTTTTGTTTATTTTATTTTTATTAAGCAATTCCACACTCAACCAATCAAAGCAATCAAATTCCATTCTCCCTATAATTAGATACCTGTAAATAAATAGGTTCAATAATTAATAACAACAGTAGGAATTAAGTCCTCGTGGGATCGATATTTTTATACTACTTGAACGATACGTGCGCTTGCGTTATACGTGTGTGTTACACCGGTCAAGTTTTTGGCGCCGTTGCCGGGGACTTATATTTCTTGAGTTGTTAATTTTGAAACTATCTAATTTACTTGTATCTAATTTTCTTTATTTTTATTTGTAATTTTTATTTCTTTCTTTTGTTTTTAGGTGGTCGAACAATGGAACACTACTGGGAGATTGAGAGATTACGAGCGTTACAAGAAGATACACCCCAAATCTGTGAGCAACAGTCCAGTTTTCTGAGGCCTGTTGTACAGCCCAACGATTATCACTGGATGCCAGAACCAAGTAATACTACATTGCTCATCAGAACTCAATGTGGAGATGTGACATATGTAATGGTAACCACCCAAGTGATTATTGTGAGTATAACTACAATTCAGGGTGGCAGAGAACTATCAGAATCATTCATGGTACGAAGAACCAACATATTTCACAGAACCACATCTTCCATCTTATCCACCATCTATCTTTGATCTTCATCAAGAACCAGAACCATCCGAGGAAGATCAATTGATTCACATGTTCAAAGAACAAGCAGCTCGATTTGATGCACAAATTCAGAGTAACACAGAATCCATACAGAGAATGACAGATAAGATCAGACTATTAATAGAAAACCAGAGCTACATACATCAAGAACCATTTTCTGATGACACTAATGAAGCCTTTGAGTACCAATCATTTCATAATGACACTTCAACAGAGGAGGAGGCTGAGCAGTATCAACAACCAGAGGTATCAGTTCAGGAACCCGAGCCGGCAAAGTCTCGATTTGATTTCTATAATTCAGATTCTGACGAGGATGAAGCTGAAATATTTGTACCAACTGCATCAAAAATTGGGGATGGAATTCTGTATCCTCAAAACGAAGATCTTGGAGATTGCATTGCACACATGTTTGAAGAAGATCTAACTGAGCCAATCAATTCACCCGAATCAGAGGATGAAGACCTAATGTCTGACTCATCTTTTCATCCTCAGGTGGAACAAGATAGAGCAAATGGAGGAGGAAATGTCTGATTTATTGAAGACCCAGAGCATTCAGGCGAAACATCACTGTGTTGGGGAGTACAATTTAGAGAAATCACCTAGAAGATTGACAGAATGGAAATTCCATTCAAAGTCAAGCACCATACGAGACCTCCTGATTTTCTTTCTTTCTTTGCAAGAATTGTGGAGCGACAAAGTTAAAAAGGTAGCACGAGCACTGAATGATACAAAATTCTTTTTGATACCTCACCGTTGGAAAGACCCTTCAAAAGTAGTGCTCATGGGATTGTCTTTAATCGGACATCCAAAACGACGCTGAAACCTCCTTGACATATGGATTACAGTCACGTCTGGCTGAAGACGTAAAATTTAGCGCTAGCAGGGAGGCAACCCATGCAATTTGTTGTAATTTGTTTTCATATTTTGTGTGAACTTTTTAATTTTGTGTGTTATTTTTGTAGGGAAATGCACAAACGAAGCATTTTAAGACAGAAGGAATTGTGTTTGGCAATCAAATATGAGAAACAATCATTAGCGATGGCTGAATAAGGAATGAAATCTTGAGACACATCATAATGAATTTATACTAAGCGAGTGGCGTATTGCGTACACAATTCCGTTGCCTTAATTATTGCTTTGATTTTCTTTTCTTTTGTACTTTTCGTTATTTTCACCGACAAGATTTAAACTTTTTGACTTTTCACGATTTATTTTAACGTTCTTCTAATAATTGTCATTTGGCAGATACTAGTGCAATTATTACTCACCCATTTTCAGGTCTATAAATTCAGCACTTCAATTTCTCTTCAACCCATTCAGAGATACACATTCAAATAAGAGAGAAAATGGAAGCAACTTCACAGCAGCGAATCAAGCGAATTTGTATTTTCTGTGGATCCAATTCTGGGAATAAACCAGAATTCATCGAGGCTGCAAAGGAATTGGGGCGAGTCATAGCGGAGCGAAATATGCACCTGGTATATGGCGGTGGCAATCTTGGATTGATGGGAAGTATTTCAAAAGCTGTTCAGGATGGTGGCGGTCATGTTTTGGGAATCATTCCAAAACCTTTGGCGGACGAACACTTAATCGGACAAACAAATGGAGATGAACGCATCGTATCTGGAATGCCCGAACAAATTCATGAAATGATCAATACTGCAGATGCGTTTATTGCGTTACCAGGAGGGCTTGGGACGTTTGAGGAAATGTTTACTGTAGCATCATGGGCGCACTTAAATATTCATCGGAAGCCCATTGGGTTACTTAACATTGAGCATTTCTTCGATTTTCTGTTTGTATTTCTTGCAGAAGCCAAAAGACATGAGTTCGTCACCAAATCAGTACATGATATCTTCCTGACTGCGACAAAGGCCGAAGAATTAATTGACCAAATTCTTGCCTTTGAACCGAAACTGGACCCCATTCTCTCCAAGTTGGACTGGACAGACAACGATCGTGGTAAGAAGCGTAAACTGGACATAGATCTTAATCGGTAGTTCAGCTAACCAGGTACGATATTCTAAACTCTTATATTACTGTTTAAGACATTGGGGACAATGTCTCATTTAGGTTTGAGGGAGGGAATTAGTTGATTAGTATCTTGTTTTTAGTTTGTGTGTTTCTTTTATTTTTAGTCCTAAATTTTTCGAAAAATAAAAAAAAAAATTGGAAAATTTTCAAACATTACAAAAATATTTTGTGTTTTTGTGTTTTGACTAAAAAGGTGAAATTGGTGAGAGATAGCCGAGTAAGGATTTCCACTCCTGAGACGTATCTCAAACCATTTTTGAAACAAGTTAATTTTTGTTTATTTCATTTTGAATTATTTAATTTGTGATTTCCTCCTTAACACTGACTAAAATGGATCTTCATATGCTCAGTTGGCAGGTATTATCAACATACATGGAAACATACGGACATGAGCTGTAATTGAAAAGTTTGTAATATTAAGTACTCTATAGTTTAATTGGAGGAAGCATCTCAAAAAGTGATGGAGTAAGAAAATAAAAATAAATAAAGCATCTAATATCCGGGTTATTAAGTCTGTAAGGGTGTTTTAACACCTAGTGCCCTAAAGCCAACTGGTTTGGGAGTCACTGGCCCAAAGCTCGTTACATGGATCGAAGATGCTGCAAAAATATATATATCTGAAGTCTGAGTAATTAAGTCTGTAGGGGTGTCTTAACACCTGGTGCCCTAAAGCCAACTGGTTTGGGAGCCACCGACCCAACACTCATTACATAGACGGAAGATATTGTATATAAATAAAAAGTCAAAATTCAAAATCAAAGAAAAAATCAGAAAAATCAGAAAAATTATTCCATTGCTACAAAATGGTGTGAAATCTGATAGAACTTTAGGACAAAAATATTACTCTCTTATCACTATACTTATGACTGTTGTGGGAAAAAATGAGTTGATTAATATTTTGTTGGCTGTGTATATGGAGAATGGTAAAAATAATCGGAGAATCTACTTATTCGATAATTTAGAAAGAAACAAAACAACTAGTAACTTGTAGTAGAAGTTTCACCTGATTAGTCACTAACTTCTTTATTCTCTTTTCTCTTGTCCTTTTGCTTTTGTGTGCATTAGTTTTAACTAACTTTTTACTTTTGTAAAAATATTTGTGGGTATCATTGCTGTAAGCCCTCACGAGACTACAACTCGTCCACTAGGGACACCTAGGGGTTTAAAGGCTTGTTGCATACGCTAAATGCAACCGTGATCCCTACGAAAGTGGCTTAGTTAATTTTATTTTCATGTTATTTTATTTTATGTTTTGCTCGAGACTAGCAAAATGTTAGGTTTGGGGGTGTGATGAGTGGTAAATATATCACTTTTTCCCACTCATTTAGCCTAATGTTTTTATTGTTTCTCGAGTTTTATGAACGTTTTGATGTGTTTTGTTGTTATTTTGCAGATAAATAAAGTTTGGAAAGCATTGGAGGCAATTTGGGGCAAAAACAGACAAAAATGCGTCAACAGGGATATTTTCATCTTTTCCGCGTCGCGACGCTGACTCCCTGCGCGTCGCGACTCCCAGCATGCGCCGGACTTGCTAACTTGCGCCTTGTGGCACGTGTCGAAATCTGATTGGTCAAAATTTGCTAACGTGCGCCGATCATACTAACGTGCGCCGTGCCACGTGTCACCATCACAACGGTTCTGCTAACATGCGCCGGTCACCACGTGTCAACATCTCATTCGACCAAACCAAGCGCGTGCCACGTGTCATCTCACCATTGGACCGAATTATTGACGAATCAGGTGCTGCCATGTGTCAAGCCGCTATTGGTCGAAATTCCCACCTATCAGCGCATGCCACGTATCGCCCTGCTATTCGACCACATCGCCAGCCAACCAGAGCGTGACACGTGGCTTAATTATTGCTGCCGACAGACGCGTGGTCAACCGAGTGGACTCCGCATGGACTGTTTCCAGCGTCGCGACGCTAGTGCATTTCCAGCGTCTCGACGCTGGACCAAAATATGCCTATAAAAGGAGGCCTCCAGATTCATTTTTCTTCATGCTTTCCTTGGAGAATTCTCTCTAATATTATAGGAAGCATCTATTTTGGTATATATAATTATTATTTTAATTTATGTATTTTAATTTTCAGTAATAGTAGTTCTCTTCTTCTACCTTTCTTTTTAATGTTTAGTAGTTAATTTTCTGCTGGGGATAAGGTGAATCTTTTATTATTTTAATTTAGATTAATCTCCCTTATATAATATTTAATTCATATGATAATAATATAAATAGGATATAATAAAATATAATTTAGTGTAATTTTGTTATTTATTGACATAATGTGGCACCGCCTATATGGTTGGTCTTTAGGTGACAGGTAATTACCGCCTATATGGCTGGTTTATGTTCAAATACTATTACCGCCTTTATGGCTGGTCGGACTTAATTTGACTTAATAAAGAATAACGCCTTTATGGCTGCTCGGTAATATCATGTTTAATTTCTGTATTATATTAAGGGAGATATCTAAATTATAAATAGTAAAAGTGGATCCCCAACCCCCAGCATTTTATTTTTATTCTAGGGAAGTGATGAAACACAATACACACACTTAATAATTGATTTTCTTTTTATGGGTAGTTATTTAGTTTGTTTATTGAGTCTTAAGCTTAATGCGTCTTGTTAACTGGCAATTAATAAGATTGATGGGGTAATTCTAAAATGAACTAGACATAGGGATTTTAGGTTTCAGCCTTAGATTCAATAGCCCACGATCTTCCTTGAGGATAGATAACCCTTTAATAGATTTCCTTACAGGATAGGAATATACCTGTCGGGCGGGGGTAGCCATAATTGGAACTTAAACTTAATGAATCCAGGTAATGTGGTTGACATAGACATATGGTTCAATTGGTTATACTGTGTATTTGCGTCTGACCATCGGAAGAGGCTTTTGCATATTTTCGTGTTCCAGGTTAGCAAACTGAATTAGTAAACATAAATAAGAGAATCAATTCATCCTTTAACAATATTGTGTGGAGTCACGACCCTAGATCTTTTGAGTCTGTTTATTTATTTTCCTTAGTATTTTCTTTTGATTATTTTATTTTTATTAAGCAATTCCACATTCAACCAATCAAAGCAATCAAATTCCATTCTCCCTATAATTAGATACATGTAAATAAATAGATTCAATAATTAATAACAACAGTAGGAATTAAGTCCTCGTGGGATCGATATTTTAATACTACTTGAACGATATGTGCGCTTGCGTTATACGTGTGTGTTTACGCCGGTCAGCATATACCAAATTTTTCATTTCAATTTCATTTCAAAATCATTTAATCAACTTGAAATAAATATCTAAAACACTTTATGGATATTTATTTAAGTCAACAAAGGCAACTAATATCATTTACATCAAATATCATAATGTAAGATATTTATATTTTAATTAATTTAATCATTAACAATTAATAATCAATTAATTAATCAAATACAAATATATTAAATATATGTATAATATTTACATTAAATATTAAAAACATATATTCATTTAGGATATAAGTCAAATAACTCATTTTGACTATTAATTAATGTGTATTTAAATTAATCAAGTATTAAATGTAAATACACAATAATTAGGCAAATGACTATCTAGTCCCTTAGCACGTATCTTGCGTTTAGCCTTTAAACGACTTTATAAATAATCAATATTATTTATTAATGTTGCTATAGTGCTCTACGAGTATGTTTCATTATTGAGACTCTCTAGATTCAGGTATATCCGTCACGAAATCAAATTTCGTGTCCATAATCTATCCACCCGTAGATTATGACGATCACAGATAATCTCGCTGAACCATACAGGTCGAGGTCATGGAAAATGTATAATTCCTCCGTCACAGGTATCCGGATAAATCCCAGAGATATAGATGTAAACGTCAAATCTCTACGGGGATTATCCAGTCGACTATTCCATTAGCAATCTCTAAAAGAATGTTTAGAACTAGCTTCTAAACTTTACCACGGGCCCATGGTTTTATCTGATTTCTAATCATATGGACTACGATACACAGAACTGACGGATCCTATCTTGATACACATAGGACACCCTGAACATTTATCCACACCCAACGAACAGGCGGAGGTCTGATCTAAATAGATCGGTGACGTGACTGCCATCTAAGTGTAGAAGATATCTCATGTGCCCACAATGGCATCTCAAGCCTAAGAATCACAAGTGCTACTCAACCCGAGAAGATTCTTATTGACGTTGGTGTACCATCCATTAAGAATCTTCGGTGAGTCGTTCAGTGTTTATCCGCTATAAACACCTACACGTCTATACTAGTCTCCAAGACTAATGGTTCATCGAGAAACCATTGGAATCATATATTCCAGTATACGACATGTACCGGTCTCAACGGGTTTACTTTACTGACCAAGTAGTGTAAACCTTGACCATGAACAGTCGGAGAATGACAACGTCATGATACTACTCAATTTCAGTTGCGACACTTTTGCAACAGTACCATGACTAATCATTCTAAGGTCATTACGTCTTTACCATTTAATAAGATAGATTATATTATAGAAACTGCATATATTATTCATAATAATAATGTTTTACAGAAGTATTCAATAGAAATACAACCGGGAATTGGCGCTCTGAGCACCAACCCCAACAAAATCTCCCACTTGCTCTAGTGCCAATATCGATTGTATCTAATACCCATCGACTCCACGTGTTTATTAAACAGCTTCGGAGGTATGGCCTTCGTCAGCGGGTCTGCTACATTATCTTCACTCGGTACCTTGCACACGACAATATCCCCTCGCGACACGATCTTTCGAATGATGTGGTACTTGCGTTCCACATGCTTCGACTTCTGATGCGCCCTCGGTTCCTTGCTTGCGCAATGGCTCCAGTATTATCACAATATAACAGAATCATATTCTTGATACTTGGGACAACTACCAATTCTGTGATAAAGTTATTTATCCACACAGCCTCTTTTGCAGCTTCAGAAGCTGCAATATATTCCGCCTCAGTGGTGGAATCAGCTGTCGATCCCTGTTTGGAACTCTTCCAACAAAATGCACCTCCGTTAAGGGTAAAGAAAAATCCAGATGTAGACTTTCTATCATCGGGATCCGATTGAAAATCGGAGTCTGTATACCCATTAACCTGCAGTTCGTTTCCTCCATAAATTATTAACTTATCCTTGGTACCTTTAAGATACTTTAGGATATGTTTAATGGCCATCCAATGGTCATTACCTGGATTGGACTGATATCGACTAGTTACGCTAACATCGAAACTGACATCAGGCCTCGTACATAACATGGCATACATTATGCTACCCAAACACGAAGCATAAGATTGGTTAGACATTCTAACCTTCTCATCTTCTGTTTGTGGACACATCTTCTTAGAAAGATGATCCCATGTCTGAATGGTATGTTTGCTGTCTTACAGTTACCAAAACTATCCCGTTCCAAGATCTTATCTATGTACGTTGATTGGGATAACCCAATCAGCCTCCTTTGTCTATCTCTATAGAGTTTTATCCCTAAAACATAGGAAGCTTCTCCCAGGTCCTTCATGGATAAAGTCTTACAGAGGTATGCTTTGACGCTTTGTAACATACCTAAATCATTCCCAATGATTAGGATGTCATCAACATATAGGACTAAAAATACGACCATGCTCCCACTGGCCTTCTGATACACACAGGATTCTTCCGAATTCTTGAGAAAACCAGACGATCTAATAATCTTGTCGAATTGAAGATTCCAACTTCGTGAAGCTTGTTTAAGTCCATAAATGGACTTCTTAAGCTTACATACCATGCCTGAGGTTTCGCTGGACGCAAAACCTTCCGGCTGTTCCATATAGATTTCTTCATCAAGAAATCCATTTAGAAAAGCCGTTTTGACATCCATTTGCCAAATCTCGTAGTCATGATACGCAGCTATAGAAAGCAAAATCCGAATAGACTTAAGCATTGCTACTGGTGAAAAAGTTTCATCGTAGTCGACGCCAGGTCGCTGCGTGTAACCTTTTGCTACCAGTCGGGCCTTGTAAGTTTCAACCTTACCGTCAGGCCCGCGCTTCCTCTTGTAAACCCATTTACAACCGATAGGAACAATTCCTTCGGGAAGCGGAACCAAGTCCCAAACTTGATTCTCATGCATTGAGTCTATCTCGGATTTCATGGCACTTTGCCATTTCACGGAGTCGATGTCCAACATTGATTCTCTATAGGTGAAAGGATCTTTTTCTTCTTCAACTAAGAGAACATTCAGACTCTTTTCTTGTATCAAATACAAGCGTTCAGGAGGTCTAGATACCCTTTCCGACCTACGAAGTGTGTGTGTTGAAGGTCCTTCATCTACTTGAACTTCAGGTTCCTCCGTTGGTTCGTTGTTTTCAGGTTGGACTTCATCAAGCTCAACCTGTCTATGATTTCCACCTTCTGACAAAAATTCTACTTCTAGAGATTTTGCGAAGCGAGCTACGAACATATTTCGATGCTCGGTATCATAGAACAGATATCCTCTCGTATTCGAAGGATATCCGACAAACCTAATCTTTTGCCCTCGAGGCGAAAGCTTATCTTACTGAGTCACCCTGACATAGGCAGGACAACCCAAAACCTTAATATAATTAAGATTTGGTCTCCTACCGACCATATCTGATACGGAGTCGTAGGAACAGCTTTCGAAGGGATCTTGTTCAAAAGATGGCGGCTGTTAAGAGAGAGTAGCCCCATAAATAATAGGGCAAATCTGTGAAACTCAACATTGATCGGACCATATCCAATAAAGTCCGATTTCTCCTCTCAGACACTCCATTGTGCTGTGGAGTACCTGGAGGAGTATATTGAGCGAGAATCCCATTCTCCTTCATATAATCCATGAACTCACCACATATATTCACCGCCTCGATCTGATCGAAGGCATTTAATATATTTACCAGTTTGTTTTTCTACTTCATTTCGGAACTCTTTGAACTTTTCAAAGGTTTCCGATTTATGTCTCATCAATAGACATAACCGTACCGTGACAGATCATCGGTAAAGGTAACGAAGTACGAATAACCACTGTGAGCAGTTTGACTTAGTGGACCACATACATCAGAATGTATGAGTTCTAGTAAGTTAGTGGGCGCGGTGTCCAACACCAGAAAATGGGGCTTTGGTCATCTTACCCTGAATACAGGATTCACAAGTTGGATAGGATTCAATGGTAAGATCTGGTATCAAACCATTCCTAACCAATTGGGTAAGGCGTTTAACGCCAATGTGACCAAGTCTCATATGCCAAAGTTCAGTATTATTAATTACAGGTAAATACGTTTATTAACTCCAGTATTTAATATATCTTTTGAAGTTTGCAATGTATAAGGACCATGCTAGTTTGGAAAAAAAAGGATCTGAATATTATTACTATCATAAATATAAAGAACTGTTCTTAATATTAATACAAAAGCCTTCTGTATCCAATACAAAAAGTGATATAATATTAGCTACACATCCAGGTACAAAATGTCATTCATTTAACAAAAGTGTCCCATTCGGCAATGAGATCTCGCATACTCCCACTGCAACTGCATCCAAAGAGTCTCCACTCCCGAACCGCAACTGCATCTCCGGGCTTCAGCCTCCTACTTTCTTCAGCACCTGCAACGAATTGGAAAATGTGAATGGGACAAGCAGAATCTAAAATCCAGTTGGATGTAACGGCTTCACAAGCGAAAGATAAATCAATAACTGGAAAAATAAAAGTACCTGATGTAGATGCTCTGTCTCTCCTCAGTTGGGGATGTAATCAGGACAGTTCATTTCCAATGCCCGACTTTGCCGCAGTGGTGGCATTTGTCTTCAGAAGCCCTCTTGGGCTTAGCAATCTTGCCTGCTGTTGTTGATGACCGAAAGCCTTCTTCTTCTTTCCCTTGGACCATCCTTGGGAAGAAGCAGAGAGAGAAGTAGATCTAGGTGGGCGAGTCAGTACTCCCTTCTTAAGATCCTCTTCTGCCGTGAGCAACATCCTATGTAGCTCCTGGTAGGTACCGACAGTCCCGTGCATGTTGAAGTACATCACGAACTGGCGAAATGAAGCTGGTAGTGAACCAAGAATGACACTCCTACCGAGAATGTCATTCAAGATGAGATTATGTTGCCTCAATTGATCGATCAAATCGATCATTGAAGAAAATGTGGGCTACCTTTTTGCCCTCATCCAGATGCGCATGGAACAGTTCCATGGCGACTTTGTGAACAATCACTTGTTCTTGGTTCTCAAATGATTGTCTCAATCGCGTCATCATACTATAAGAATCTAGCATACCATAGTACTGTTGCTTGAGTTTCGGAGACGAGACAACTAGGATATATGATTTAACCCTTAAATCATCATCATTCCAAGTTTCAAAAACTTGGCGTTCCTCCTCCGAAGCATCCGCACCCACAGCAAGGGGCAACGGACCCTCAAGAACATATCCCAGCTTTTCGGAATCGAGGACAATCCTCAAATCCAATTCCCAGTCAGCGAAGTCTCAGCGCCTTTCAGTTTGTTCGCATCTAGCATACGCGCAAACTGATTTTTGGATTATGCCGCCATCACCAATCTATCATATAGATCACGAAGAAAAACGGTTAGCAGAAAATAAGCAATTTCATATAATATCAAAAGCATAAACTAGATCATGGATTTTTAATCTAAAAATGTCCCTCCCACTAAATCATGCAATACTGTAATCCCCAAACATAATACAAAGATTTAATAATAAATTAAATACTAATAGTGAAAGGTGGATCCCGTGAATATACTTCGGCTCACAGAAGAGGCATGGTCTCGCCTACGTATATTCATCAGGTAGACAACTCATTTGTCAATCATTCTCTAATGACTCCTGGGTTTTCCGTCCTGGTCGTTTCTCGTTGTCATTGCGAAGGCAGGCCCACAAGGAGAGGTACCAAGGTTAAACTCGTCAATGATAAACTCAAGGTACTACGTAATCCTGACAGCTAGGGCACGTTCAGAATTCCATTTTACTTGAATTTACCTAGTATCTGATATACATCCGGTATAAATAAATCTCTATCGGCTACACCCTCACAGCAGAGGCACGGTCTCGGATGTAGTCACAGAGAAGTATTCATAAACCGTATTGACAAGACGGACCACATAACAAGCATCAAATACATAATTACATTAAAACCTTATTAATTAGGGATTTTCCGCTAAGTGTCATACACCCTAAATCTAACCAAATTAGATTCTAATAAGCATGCATAAAGTCAAGAAAACATGATTAAACATTGATTCAATGAAGGCTAATCATTTTAGGTGGCCTAGAATCAGACTTGCTCTGATACCATTTTGTACGGGTTTTTAGGGGCTAAATCTGGTAAAGCAGCGGAAGCGGTGGAAAATCGTATTTTCCGATTTCAAAAATTTTTCTCGGATTAATTAAATAAAAAAATTTATTTAATTATCCAATATCAAAATTATGAAATAAAATTCAAATGAATCATATTCAAGTGAATTTACCGAATTGCCCATACATTGGTATTTTGTCCATTTTAGTCCGAAATTGATCTAATCGATTTTGAATGATTCTAAATCATTTCTAAGATGAACTTAGCATGTTCAAAACATCAAAACACCAAAAACAACAAAATCCCCAAAGTTTGACTCCAAAGCCGAGAGCCCTCCAAGGTGCACAATTGTGATTTTGTGATTTCATGCATCAAAACACATCAAGATGCAATCCAATGAACATGAAACTTTATATGCATCATATACACTCACAAATACACAACATATATGAAAAGCCCCAAATTTGGAATTGGTCATAAACCCTAATTTTTCAATTACATCAAATTGGACAAATTAGACCAAATGGTTAAATCAAATGTTTCAATCATCATTCTTCCATCCAATCCAAGTCTCAACACAATGAAACAACCAAGATCAAATCTAGGTCATCTAAGAGTAGGTCAACAACTCTAGATTAGCAACTTGGTTTCCAAAACCTTAAAAGAAAGTTATTACTACAATAGTCATACACTTCCTTCATCACACATGCTTTACACCTCCATCAAAAACTTCCATAAAAAAAAACAACAAGGAAAAAAGAAAGAAATAACCTAATAATATCATATATTAAAGCCTAGAACCTAAGGAACAATTTCCTTACTAATAGCAAGTTTGAGAAAACTTACTGAATTTCCAAGCTTTTTGATTTTTGTTTTCTTTCTCAAGCTTCTTTAAGTTTCTTCAATGGAGTTTATATTTTTGAAGTGTATTAGGTTAACCAAATGAAAAGAAAATGAAAAAACAATATATACTTGTGCAAAATTAGCCTTGGCCGAATTCACCAAGTAAGCATATACCAAATTTTTATTTCAATTTCATTTCAAAATCATTTAATCAACTTGATAAATATCTAAAACACTTTATGGATATTTATTTAAGTCAACAAAGGCAACTAATATCATTTACATCAAATATCATAATGTAAGATATTTATATTTTAATTAATTTAATCATTTAACAATTAAATAATCAATTAATTAATCAAATACAAATATATTAAATATATGTATAATATTTACATTAAATATTAAAAACATATATTCATTTAGGATATAAGTCAAATAACTCATTTTGACTATTAATTAATGTGTATTTAAATTAATCAAGTATTAAATGTAAATACACAATAATTAGGCAAATGACTATCTAGTCCCTTTAGCACGTATCTTGCGTTTAGCTTTAAACGACTTTATAAATAATCAATATTATTTATAATGTTGCTCTAGTGCTCTACGAGTATGTTTCATTATTGAGACTCTCTAGATTCAGGTATATCCGTCACGAAATCAAATTTCGTGTCCATATTCTATCCACCCGTAGATTATGACGATCACAGATAATCTCGCTGAACCATACAGGTCGAGGTCATGGAAAATGTATAATTCCTCCGTCACAGGTATCCGGATAAATCCCAGAGATATAGATGTAAACGTCAAATCTCTACGGGGATTATCCAGTCGACTATTCCATTAACAATCTCTAAAAGAATGTTTAGAACTAGCTTCTAAACTTTACCACGGGCCCATGGTTTTATCTGATTGCTAATCATATGGACTACCTATGCTCTGATACACAGAACTGACGGATCATATCTTGATACACATAGGACACCCTGAGGATCTATCCACACTCAACGAACAGGCGGAGATCTGATCTAAATAGATCGGTGACATGACTGCCATCTAAGTGTAGAAGATGTCTCATGTGCCCACAATGGCATCTCAAGTCTAAGAATCACAAGTGCTACTTAACTCGAGAAGATTCTTATTGACGTTGGTGTACCATCCATTAAGAATCTTCGGTGAGTCGTTCAGTGTTTATCCGCTATAAACACCTACACGTCTATACTAGTCTCCAAGACTAATGGTTCATCGAGAAACCATTGGAATCATATATTCCAGTATACGACATGTACCGGTCTCAACAGGTTTACTTTACTGACCAAGTAGTGTAAACCTTGACCAGGAACAGTCTGAGAATGACAACGTCATGATACTACTCAATGTCAGTTGCGACGCTTTTGCAACAGTACCATGACTAATCATTCTAAGGTCATTACGTCTTTACCATTTAATAAGATAGATTATATTATAGAAACTACATATATTATTCATAATAATAATGTTTTACAGAAGTATTCAATAGAAATACAACCAGGAATTGGCGCTCTGAGCACCAACCCCAACATAGCCAACATAAGTGCGAGGCATTCGTTGAAGAAAAAATGCATAGAACATCATTTCATTCCGTAGAATGAAGTTCTGAACCCTTGGAACTTGTACACACTGATGTGTGTGATATGAATATTGTGCAAACAAGAGGCGGTAAAAAGTACTTTGTCATTTTTATCGATGATATCACAAGATTCTGTTATGTGTATTTGCTGGGGAGCAAAAATGAAGTTATTGAGAGCTTTGTACACTATAATAACGAAGTTGAAAATCGACTTGGCAATAAAATCAAAAGAATCAGGAGTGATAGATGTGGTGAATATTGTTTCGTTCATGGAATTATTCACGAAACCACTGCTCCTTATTCTCCTCAACAAAACAGGATTGTTGAACACCATGTTGACAAGTTTTGGTTTACCCCAGAACTTGTGGGGGGAAGCCTTGCTTTCCGCGAACTACGTTATAAACAAGCTTCCTCACAGAAGATTGGACAAGACACCATATGAGTTGTGGAAATGTCACGTACCTTCCTACAAATACCTAAAAGTGTGGGGGTGTCTTGCCAAAGTAATGGTTCTTAAACCTAAGAAGGTTACAATAGGACCCAAAACTATTGATTGTATATTTATCGGATATGCTCGCAACAGTAGTGTGTATCGATTCTTGGTACACAAGTCTGAGATTCCCGACATCAATTCGAATATGATAATTGAGTCAAGGAATGCGACTTTTTTGAAGAGACATTTCCTTCTAAAGAAAGACAAAGAACAGAGTCTCTCAAAAGAATGATTGATCCTGTCAAAGACAGTGATGAGGTTGACCAAGAGTCAGATCAACGTGCAAATGTTGAGACAATCGAACCAACAGTG